>LOEQ01002581.1:147710-159141 GCA_001685075.1 Bramus lutescens
CTGCCTCTGCCTCCCAAGTGCTGGGATTAAAGGTGTGAGCCACCACTGCCTGGCTATTGTTGTTTTTTTAAAACATGAAAAAATAGACTTAGGCAAAGTTGGTTTTCCCACAACCACAAGAAATATCAGTATGGGCAGAGGGAGCCACTATACCACCAAATCCTGGCATATTAAATTTCCAATATAGCCTGGTATATTGAGGGAACTGACTCCAGCCAGTCATCCTCCCACCTCCACATGTGGCCACACAATTTATAGAGCATTGGAAATAAACTCCAGGGCTTAGTGAGTGTAAAAGGCACAGTTTACAGAAAGCAGGCATGGTTTCTTCTTTGAGGAAGGGAATGACACCTTTGCACATAGAAGGTTGAGTGGAGCTGCCTGGTGGCCTCTGCTGTGCCATGGAGCCAGCCTTCACCTGAATCCCCCAAACCCATCCTCATGAAAGAGGTCCCACGCTCTCTGCATTCTCAGCCAGTAGAACCGTCTTTATGCTTGTTGCAAATCCCCCCTCCCTAGGCTCATGCCTGGGGGCATAGCTCACTGGTAGAGAAATTACTTGGCATATGAGAGATCCTGTTTGATCACCAATACCACAGAAATAAGTAACTAATTCCTCACAGGTGTTCAAAAACAGCTTGACTTTAAAAAAAGAGAATTATTTAATGAGTGTTTTGCCTGTATATATTTATGTGCATCTTGTGTGTGAGGTGCTTACTGAGACAAGAAGAGGACAGTGGACCCCCCTGGAACTGGATTATGGATAACTGAGAGCCACCATGAGGATTCTGGGAAATGAACCCAGGTCCCCTAAGGAAGGAGCAAGTATTCTCAACCACTGAGCAATCTTCCAAAAATACAAAAACCCAGTTTTATTTTTAATCATTTATATGTTTATATGCTTCAATTTTAAAAGATTTATTAAATAATCTTATGAATCAAAATACAATGTAGTCTTCTAGACATTTTATAATGTAACATCATTTTGTTGGTTTTTATTTTTTCAAGACAGGGTTTCTCTGTGTAGCCCTGGAACTTGCTCTGTAGACCAGGCTGGCCTTAAAACTCTGCCTCTGCCTCCTAAGTGCTTGGATTAAATACATGGGCCAATACACCCAGCAATTTTTTTTAGCTTTTATAATATTTTCTTCATCACAGTGGCTACAGCTCATCACTAACATAGCCATGCTCATGAAAGGGTATAAAGGTCACCAAAGAACAACTTGAAAAAATGGCATGTGACAAAAATAGAGATTTGAAATGATTGATTTATTAAGCACTTTAGGGATATTATGTTATAAATGGTTATTATAAAACATAAAAATGACAGAGTAAGATATAGAAAGAGCAAATACGAATATCCTGGGGACTCTGACAGAGTTCCAGCTACAATACGTTCTTAACTTGTTTGCAAACTTTTCAGAGAGAGATAAAGTTACAAAGTGAACAGACTATAACCTAGTTAGTACATTAAATACACAGTTGTTTCTTCTGGCAAAGTGGGTAAAATTAAGTTAAAAGAGTATATTTCATCTTCATGACTTGTTAGAAAAAGGAGACAGTGTTTAGATTTCTGGGTAAGAGCAGTAGCTAGCTATCCCACAATGGTTTTTCTTATTTCTTGCCATTCGGATATATCCTTGATCACCAAAATTAAGGCCCCAGCTACAAAAAGAGAAAGAACATAAAATTATAAATTAATACACTAAAACCATATTATTATTATTTTTATCTCCTTGCTTCTCCCAAAAGACATATTTTTAATTAATTAACTAATTCATTTTACTTTATGTGTATTGGTGTTTTGTCTGCATGTATGTCTTTTTTGTTGGATCCCCTGGAATTGAAGTTACAATAGTTGTGAGCTGCCATGTGGGTGCTGGGCATTGAACCCAGGTCCTCTGGAAGAGTAGTCAGTGCTCTTAACCATTGAGCCTTTCCTCCACTCTACATTTGTATACTTTTTAATGCAGGATCTGATTATGTAGCCCTGGCTGGCCTGGAACTTCCTATGTGGACTAGACTGAGTCACAGACATCTACCTATCTCTGTATTCAGAGTGCTGGGATTAATGGCTTGTTGCTTTTTTTGTTTGTTTGTTTTGTTGTTCTTTTTTTTTTTTTTTTGATAAGGTCTTGCTATGTCACCCAGTCTGACCTTAAACTCACAGCAATTTTCCTGACTTTCCAGGACTGGGATTACAGGTGTGGGGCACTACATACACTAGTTCCATATTGCTGAGCAGACAACGATAATAATATAAGATCCATTCCTGCTTTCTAAGCTTGCCTTCTGTAAGGGATGGGTATAGAATTTATAATTCTCCAGCTCTAAATATTTTTGCACAATAGGGTCATAGGTAATGACATTTTTTTAAACAAGAGTCTTATATATCCCAGGCTGGCCTTAAACTTACTATGTACTGAGACATGATCCCTGTGATTCCACCTCCTGAGTACTAGGACTATAGGTGTCATGTGTTACAATGTTTGGCTTACTTAAGGGTAATGACTCTGCAGCAAACTCATTTCTCTAGAGAAATCTTCTAAGAAGTATTTTTGAGCTACTACTATGAGAGTATTATATAGCAATGAATTCTAAAGTAAATGATAAATAATACAGCTGTAAATGATCCAGAAATAGATGAGATGCCTTCTGATTTAAAGATATCCAAAGGCAGAGCATTCTACTTTGTGAGGGGATGTGTTGCCTGGTACTAGATAGAGGCTTTCAGGTTTGCTGTGTAAACTGGTATCTGCCTGGGCACACAGCACCACACAATTCTAAACTTGATGCCATGGAGATAGAAGCAGGAGGATCAGGAGTTCTTGGTCCTCTTTGGCTACACAATGAACTTGAGGCCAGTCTGGGCTGTGCGTGAGCCTGTCTCAAAACAAATAAACAAACAAAAACAGGAGAAGGGGCTTTCATGGAGGGATGGGGAATTTGGAACGTGACTTAGGAGGGTCCTTTAGAAACCCAGTAAGCTACGAGAGAAAAGATTGTTTCTGTCACTGAAGAAACAAGCCAAAAAGGGTGTGTGTTAAAAAAACAACAAATACAAAAGTTCAAGGAGCAAAAAAAGTTAAAATGGTTCCATAATAAGCTGATCATTGAGGTGAGCGGGTAAATCAGTTCAGTTTCTTAGCTGCTTTCGCAGTGGACCATACAAACACTACCATCTGTTAGCCTGTCACAATGAGAAATGTGTCTTTATCTGGAAATAGGGGCACTGGAGCCATCATTAATTAGATTAACATGAAGTCATTAGGCCAGTTTAAACCAGCAGGACTGAAGGCAACACAGTGAAGTGAAGCCACACGAGAACTGAGAAAGCTGGGGAAGTACACAACCTTTTCTTTCTTTCCATCGTGTGTGTGTGTGTGTGTGTGTGTGTGTGTGAGACAGAAGACTCTTGTGCAGCTTAGCTTGGCCTTGAACTTGCAAAGTGCCAAAGGCTTGTCTTAAACTTCTGACCCTCCTGCCTCCACTGCCCAATGTCAGGATTGCAAGCATGTGCCACCATACTGTGGTATTTTATTATTAATTAACTAGTTACTTAATTAATTTTTGAGACATGGTTTCTCTGTATAACAGCTCTGGTTATCCTGGAACTAGCTCTGTAGACCAGGCTGTCCTCAAACTCACAGAGATCTGCCTGCTTTTGTCTCCTAAGTGCTGGGATTGAAGGTGTGTTCTACCACCACCCAGCAGTTATTTTATTTTTCAACTGAAACATATTTAATTAGAAATTATCATGCCAGGTGATAGTGGCACCACCTTTAATCCCAGCATTTGGGGCTTGGGGCAGAGGAAGGTGAATCTCTGAGTTGGAGGCCAATCTGGTCTCCATACAGAGTTTTGGCAGGTGTAAGAGATGTGGCCCCGCTGGAGGGCTGTGTCACTGAGGACATGTTTTAAGAGCTTAAAGACATGCACCATTTTGAGTTTGCTCTCACTGCTTCCTGCATATAGTTAAAGATTTGAGTTCTCGGCTGTTCCTGCCGCCATGCATGCTGCCTGCTGCCACACTTCCCTGCTGTGATGGCGGGGACTTTTCTCCCTCTGGAACCATAAGACCCAAATAAACCCTTCCTTGCTCATACGCTTGATCACGGCGACAGAGTAGTAGCTGCTACAGTGAGTGAAGGGACTTGCCAGGAAGCCTGGTGACCTGGGCTCGTCCCAGAATCCAGGCATCTACTCATGCACAACCACACACACCATGCACTTTCACACGCACAGCAAGAAGAGATGATAAAACACACGTGAAGAGGAGAGAAGAGCACCCATTCCAGCCTAGAGCGGGGCCAGGCGAGAGCTAGCTGAACCAGAGACAGAATGAGAAAGGGGCAGATTCCAAGACAACTTGAGGCAAATTTGGTTTGACTTGTCAATTGATTGGCCCTGGAGAGGTGTGGGATAACTCCAAAGCACCTTTTGGGCAACAATGTTCTGTGATAAAATTTACTGATATGGGAAATTCTGGAGGGAACAGCATGGTGGAGAGAGAACTGAATTCTTTGGCCTTGCTGAGTCTGGAGAAGTAAATGTCAGCGAGTGACTATGACTAGGTGAGGGTGGTGTTCTGGGCCAGGGTCACACAGAGTGGAGGAGAGTTGAAGGCCCCCGGCTTACAGGCTACAGGAAAATCATGAGTTGGATGACAAAGATAGAAGGAGTAATCTGGATCCCTAGGGCAGCAGAGAATACCAGCACCAGGGTTCAGGTAGAAGAACGGTGTCCCTAATAGCTGATAGCGCTGGGGACATGGTTCAGAGGTAGAACATAGGGAGCATGTGCGTGACCCTGGGCTTAAGCCCTAACACTGCCGAATGAAACTTACAACCATGACTATTTCACAGACCATAAAAGGCGCAGACGAGGAATGATGGGGGAAAGCAAGTCGAGAATAGCAGTGTGCACCTGTAATCCCAACACTCAGGGCCAGCGACGATGGACGATGGGCGGCTGTAAGTTCAAGGCCAGTTTGGAACACGTGGTGAGTTCCAGGCCGCCCAGGAGTAATAGCAAGACCCTATCTCAAAACACCAAGTGATATAAAATAGAATGAAAAGTATTATAGAGGACGAATCGTAAACACAAAGATGAAGGCCCGTGTCTCAGTCACAGTCTCGTTGCTGCGAAAAGACTTTACAACCACAGCAACTCAGAAAAGAAAGCACGTAGTTGGGAGTTTGATTGCAGTTTCAGAAGGTTGGTCCAGTACCATTGTGGGAGGGGGCATGGGCAACAACATGGTGCTGGAACAGTGGCAAAAAGCTACTTCCTGATCTGCAAGCAGAGACGGGGTTGGGGGCTGGGCCTGGCCTGGCTTTTTGAAAGCTTAAAGTCTATCCCTAGTGACACATTTCCTCCAAAAAGCCACACCTCTTAATCATTTTTATCCTTCTCAAATAGTGCCACCCCACGAAAACTAAACTATTCTTATTAAAAACCACTCCAGTGGGGCAGTGAGTAATTCCTCTTGGGACTATACATGGTCATCCTTGTTGCTATGGTGACCAGCATCCTAACAGCAAGAGCAGTTTTGCTGACACACCCCCTCCCCCAGTCCTGACCATGAAGCTGACAGTGATGTGCAGATGCATTACCTGTTTTTCACAAGCCAGTAGTCTTTGCCATCGAGGGCCCCATAGCCAACCACTAGTACGCCATGATTTACGTTGCCAGTACAGGAGGGGTCATCATAGACACCTGAGCATAAAACACAAACGGAGAAGAGACAAGTGCTACAGGCCAGCAAAACATACATGGACTTCCGACTGCTTTTTATTAGGGTCTTGGAGATATGACAAAGTGATTTGGATGTCACAATTGTTTGACCGATACTATTAGTTCCCCTGATAAGTTTGAGATAGTTCCCTCAGAAAATTTATTATGTCCATTCAGCACATTTTTCGAATTCTCCTAACTTATGTACAATCAACTGTATTTCTTTGTATAAGCTAATAAATTGTTTTGTCCTCTTTGAGCCTTTTCTAAATTAAATGCTCCTTAGTGCATATTGTAGCTTTCTACTGTATATAATGCAGAGTTCTGCCTTTAGTGGATGCTCAGGGACTGTGTCATCGAGCTTAGTATGATGGCATATAGTTTTTAGTGTCAACCTTAGAGAAGTGTTATGTGCCCTCCTTTAAGTTTTCATAGTGTTGGCCGGCAAGATGGCTCAGAGGTTAAGAGTGCTGACTGCTCTTCCAGAGGTCCTGAGTTCAGTTCCCAGCACTCTCATGGTGGTACATAACCATCTATGATGAGCTCCAAAGCCCTTTTCTATTGTGCAGGCAAAATGCAGTTAGAACACTGTAACTTTAAAAAAAATCTGTAGTGCTTAAGATCACAGGCCAGAGTTTCACGTAGGCCCTCTAATGGGCCTCAAACTTCTTGCCTTCTTGCCTTCACTTCCCAAGAGTTCAGATGACAGGCTTGTAGCCCAGGATATATGTATGCTGGGGATTGAACCCAGGGCTTCATGTATGGTGAGAGAACATTTTAATATCTGAGCCACATCCTCATTCCTACATTCTTTTCTTAATAGTCAAATGGTATTTCACGTCGTATCTGTGCCGTCTTTTCTTTATCCACTCATCAGTTTGATTGCAGACACACCCACCACACCTAGTGGCAACTCATTTTTGTGTACGGATTATATGACCTGAAACATGGTTTTTCATTTGCATAGGTTTTAATCCTAGCGCCAACAGTTTCAGGCTGAGTGACTTAGTTGGGCTATCCCTTTTTCTTTAATTTTATTTTTAGATTTTTTAAAAAATTATTTTATGTGTGTGAGTGTTTTGCCTGGATGTGCACTACATGTCTGACTGGTGCCTGAGGAGGTGGGATCTAGAAACTGAATCTGGATCCTTTGCTCCTAAGCACCGAGCCGATTCTGCAACCCCAAGGCAGACAAGCAGTGTTCCTGTGTAATTAGGGTCACTGTGCAGATGAAATGAGATGAGGTATATGAAGAACTTAGTGGAGTGGTGCTAATAAGCTTTGAGCAGTGGAATTCACCAGTTAGAACGAGGTACAGGATGCTCAATCGAGGCCAGAGCCTCCACGTTTACCGCTTTTGTAGAAGAAGAAGGAGGAATGGCTGGCATCGATGCCCACAGACACAGGTCCTTTATTAGCCACCGCTTCTTTCAGCGCCTCTTCATCGCCGTAGGGGAGCTCAGTGTACCTTGAACATGTGGCAGCTCGATTTTTTGAGTCATAGTGACACTTTTCATCCTAAAAAATAAAAGCAGGTGTAAGGTCTGCTCCAGTTTCCTGGATTTCAGATATAATTCCCTTCTCACTGTATTCTTTTCAGCCGGCTAAGATCCTCTGGCTCTTCCCGCTATCTCCACCCCCTCTTTCTTGTTTCGTTCTGGGTTTTTCCGTTTGTTTGTTAAAACACTGTCTCAAACTGGGTGTGGTAGCGTAGGTTTATAAGCCAAGCTCTGGGCCAACTGGAGCCATATGAGACAGCACTAAACAAACACAGACAGCACTCAGGAGGCAGAGGCAGGTGGATCTCTGTGAGTTAAAGGCCAGTCTGGTCTACAGTCGGAGTTAGATAGTGAGACTGTGTCTCAAAAGCAAATAATAAACAAAAAATCAAGAGGTTACAAATATATGTTTGTTGAATAGATGACTGTGTTTCCCCCTAAAATCATAACAGAAAAAAGAGGCTGAAAGAAATAAACCAAAATAATATTTCGAGATCAGGTTTCTCTGTGTAGCCCTAGCGGGCTAAGAACTCACACTGTAGACCAGGCTGACCACTGTAGACCAGGCTGGCATTGAACTAGAGATCTGCCTGCCTCTGCCTCCCAAGTACTGGGATTAAAAGCAACAGTGCCTCGCTAAATGAGATTTAAAAAAATATTTAATGTGCATTGGTGTTTTGCCATGGGCATCAGATCCCCTGGAGCTGTAGTTAGAGACACTTGTGAGCTGCCATGTGGTTGCTGGGAATTGAACGCAAGTCCTCTGGAAGAGCATCTGGCGCTCTTAACAGCTGAGCCACCTCTCTAGCCCCTAAAATGTGATTTGATTGCATTTATTTCTATGATTGTGGAGGTCAGAGGATGACTTAGAGGACTTGGTTCTCTCCTATCACGTTGGACCAGTGATCAAACGCAGGTTGTCAGCCTTGCCCACAGGTGCCTTTACCAGAGGCACTTACTGGCCATCTTACCAGCCCTGGAGGAAAATTTTTCTTTTCCATTTTTTTGGTTATATTACTCAACAGAATTTGTACAAAAACAAAACAAAAATCTTGTGGCAAAGAGAATAACATTGAGCCTTTTAAGTGGGAGAATGAGCTTGCTGATGGCCTGAGAAGCATTGAAGGTTGCAGGACTGAAAAGCTAAATATCAGATAATACACAGAAGGCTTTAAAAATATTTTCTTTAAGCCTGTATTTAAATATGAATATTACTTGCTTGTTTGAAAATGTTTTCTGCTTTGGGCTTGGCGGCAAAACCCTATAATCCAGCATTTGGGAGGTATAGGCATAGGCATAGGAATAAGTATAGGAATAGGTAGGTATAGGAATAGGCATAGTAATAGGTATAGGAATAGACATAGGAATAGGCATAGGAATAGGTATAGGAATAGGAATAGGTATAGGAATAGGCATAGGGATAGGTATAGAAATAGGCATAGGGATAGGTATAGGAATAGGCATAGGAATAGGAATAGGTATAGGAATAGGCATAGGGATAGGTATAGGAATAGGTATAGGAATATGAATAGGCATAAGTATAGGAATAGGCATAGGGATAGGCATAGGGATAGGTATAGGAATAGGCATAGGAATAGGCATAGGCAGAAGGAACAGAAATTCAGAGCCTGCTCAGCTACAAAGTGAATTGTGGGACAGCCTGAACTGCACTATGAGACCCGTAACAAACAGTGACCCAAACTCCCACGGGTAGATTAGGAAGGTCACTGCGTCCCGAGGAGTACTCTTGATATTGAAGAGCTGCTGATGGGTCCTCAGAGGGGTCAAGCAGTCGTGTTGGTGGTGTCCGTGTGGCAGTGGGGGGAACGAAGTCACACGAGGCAAGTGAGACGCACCGTGGCTTTGTAGGGATAGGAAGTGTCGGATTCGATGCCGCCATTATCGATGATGTACTGAAATGCCTGGGTCATGAAGCCACCCCCACAGCCTTTATTTCCGTATTTTTCTGTGGTTGAGCAATCCACCAGGTTCTGTGCACTGAGAGACACCAGCTTCCCTGTTTTCAGCTTCAGCTGCGCTTCGAGGGCCCCCACGGCACTGAAAGCCCAACAGGCCCCGCAAGGACCCTGAAATAGAGAAGTCAGTCTCAGAATCAGTAAGAATAGCTTCCATAGTGCAAAGACGGCTTTAGCTCTGCCAGGAAGAGCTCGCTTCCGAACTGACGCCTCTTTCTTTCTCAGACAAAAGGAAGGAAGACATCGCGAGCTTGCATCACACCAGATATTTCGAGCGCACTGAAAGTATGCACCAAGCATGTTCAAAGTCCCAACTATCTTCCCCTCTAAGGAAAACAGAGGCCACAGGTCTTAGGGTCTTAAACCCAGGACAAGTGGCTGAGGTGCCTATTTAACGTATCAAAGCAGATCTGGCCACCAGGTTCTCCCAGTGTCCCTCAGTCCCTACTTATTACAGGGTGTGGCTGGTATACCCCATCCACTACCCTAAACTTTTCCAGCCCAGGGGCTAGGCTGCCCTTCCCCTCGTTGTCTTTTCTTATATTATCCAGACGTTTGGTTATCAGCCCTTTTTGTCTCCCCTTTACTCTCCTGGCTCTCCCCTCTCCCCCCTCATTTGGCCGAGCTCAGGGTCATGTTGTCTCTGTACTCTTCTAGATGTCCTGGCCCCTGGCTATGCCCTACTTCACATCTACAAAAACCTTCTCTTCTCCTCCACCAAACCTAGGAGTAGCCATCTCCTTCCCTTTTTCATTTTTTTTTTCATTCAACAGGAAAGTGATTTGAGAGGAGACAGAATAATTTGGGCCAGCTGAGCTGAACAGGAGGGACAGACAGAGGTACTTTTGTTGGGGAATTTCTGATCACACTGTGAACCCCAAGTTTGCATTTGTGTTAATTAAATAAACTTAACCTTGGGTCAGGAGGCTGCATTAACTACTAGTTGACAGAGAGCAATCATCGCACACCAGAAGGCATAAGAGACAGAGAGACACAGGAAGTAGTAGGGTGGGTTTTGGAGTGGTGCATCCTTTTCTGGTTTGCGGAGACACCAACAAGGAGAGGTTAGCTAGTTGCAACTCAGCCTCTCTGAGCTAGCAGGTTTTCACCTCAGCCTTTGGATCATGAATCTCATTTATAAATAGAACGATAGAGATTTTGTTAAAGCTACCTTTGGAGACAGTGACAGAACCAGTGCCTACAGGATTGTCACCAGGCTGCAGCCTGAGCAGCCTGGACGCTGCTGGGGAAACAGGCCAGTACTTGAGGAGTTGTCATCGCTGGCTGAAATAGCAGTAGATTGAGGCTCAGTCACGGTGCCAATGTTAAAACAGCACACTTGCATTCTGTGCATCTCATGCTGTAGACAGGCGCCATTAGTGCATATTGTAAACAGTGCAGCCAGGACACACAGCGAATGGCTTGCTAGTCAGAGTCAATGCACTAGCCCAGGTGACGCCACCTGCAAGGCTCGGTGACCCGGGAAGTGGGCAAACCAGATGCCCAGAGAGGTGAGAAGGAGACATGCTCCAGAGGTGATGGGGAGGGTCACCAACACCAAGAGTCTCACAGACAAGGCAGACCCTGCCCAGAGGCCAAGGCTCAACTTTGGAAAGATTGACTGCCTTCATTTCCACTCCCTATAAAGCCTGCTGCTCAGAGATGAGATATAAGGCAGATTTCCAGAACATTCATCTGCTGCCTTCCAGGCCACCAACTCTCAGAATAAAATGTAGCATAAAGATTCAATTCCTGGAGCTGGAGAGATGGCTTAGTGATTAAGAGTACTTGCTACTCTTGCAGAGGACCAGGTTGTTGTGCCCAGTATCTACATGGTGGGTCACAACCTTTTGGAACTCCAGTCCAGGGGATTTGATGCCTTCTTCTGACCTCTGCATGCATGTGGTACAAACACACACACACACACACACACACACACACACAAAGGCAAAACATGTGTACATATAAAATAAATTTTAAAATCTGGTCTTCACAGACCTCAAAAGAACAGTACTCAACTTCATATGGAAAAGCAAAAAACCCATGATAGCCAAAACACTACTGTACAATAAAAGAACTTCTAGAGACATCACAATCCCTGACTTCAAACTCTACTACAGTACTGAAAACAGCCTGGTATTGGCATAAGAACAGACTGGAGGAACAATGGAACCGAATAGAAGACCCAGATATCAATCCACACATCTTCGAACACCTGAT
>LOEQ01002581.1:212015-247140 GCA_001685075.1 Bramus lutescens
ACACACACACACACACACACGCACGCACGCACGCACGCACGCACGCGCGCGCGCGCGCGCACGCTCTTTCATGTTCCTTTCCAGGAGATTGTTCACCTCCTAAAGCTCCACATATACCTATGAATTTTCATGATCCTTGGTTATGAGGATGTTTCTTTCTTTTCTCCTCCATTCTATTCAGAGTTTCTATCCAAAACAAGCCACAGTCTCCAAGGCAATTAGTGCTGTCAGGTTCTTCTATTCTGCCCCTTGACTCAGGCAAACACCACTTCTGTGCCACTTCTGGTAAGAAGACATAAGGACAGGACTTCCAACCTCACCCGTCTTCAGATTTTCAGAGGACCCTAAAAGCCTGGGAATTCATTTCATTTCTTCTATAAATGTTACTTCGGAGTCAAGGGGTAAAGGGGGTACATATCAGGGGTGAGGGAAGGGAAGGGAGAGGAACTTTTATTCTGTTTACAAAAGATTTGCTTTTAAAAACAAACAGTGATTTCCCCCGCCCTTATCCTCACCCCAATAGTTCTATTCTGAAAAGGGGGGAAACATAGTTAGATCAGGAAATTCTTCATTGTTATAGCTGTTGCTCTGGTCTCCCAGCATGGACAACATTTCCTAATGAAGAAAAAGATTAGATTTGGGTCACATACCCTTAATTCTATTGTGTCCCCCCAACATTCCCTGTACATACCCTTATTTTTAGTGTCCCTCCAACATTCCCTGTCCACCATTCTTGACCTACAGAAGCCTTGCCTCACAGCCTTTTTCCTAGTCCTGTCTCCATCTTCCTCCTATAGTTCCTTTATTTTCCTTGTTTCTAGGCCTTGATATTTTCTTAATTTTCTGTGCATTGGTGTTTGTTTGCATGTGTGTCTGTGTGAAGGTGCTGGAGGTACAGACAGTGGTGAGCCACCATGTGGGTGCTGGGAATTGAACCCAGGCCTCCTGGAACAGCAGCCAGTGAGTGCCCTTTACAGCTAAGTCATGTCTCCAGCCCCACTTGATATTTTCAAAGGAAGAAAATATGCATGCCAACATTTCACGTTATTAACCCCTAGAGCCATGTCTGAAATGTATCTCATCACATTTGTTTCCAACCAAACCCTATTTTGTCTTCTTTTTAGTATGTTTTTGACTAGTTTATTCTCTGCCTAAGATTACCCCATTCAATCTTGCAGCACCCCTCAGGGGAAAACAGATATTCATAGTTAAAATCAGTATGTTCTATGTAGTGTACTTTTAAATAATCCTATTTAAATCCAAAGCTACTTTGAGATGTAGATATCTGTACATGAATTAAAATAACTTCCTTCATTATCTTTCCATGGTGCTTCCACATCAGGAATTTTGGTCTGAACGAGTGCGTTCATAATAATCATGTCAATTACTGACATTCATCCCTAGTTTTCTGTCTTCCCTTCTGCTCATCTTCTTGTACGACCCCAGTCAACACCACGTATGCTCCCTTCTGTCTCTCTTCCCTGACTCATTCTCCCTCTGAAGTATTTATCTACTCACCTGAAAGACCTCAGGCTGGGTAGATGGTTGTGCTGACGCTTGCTGAACATGTTGCTCATTGGAACTGGACCGATGATGGGGCTGCTGGCTCTGCCACTGTGGCCAGACACCCACACCCTCTGCTGTCCGGGTCTGGAACTGTCCTGAAGTCTGTCCACTCTCAGGAGCTAGAAATGTAGATAAGGATAAACAGCTTGAATCTATTAATTTCAAAGGAGGGGAGAAACCAGCACAAAGCAACATAAAACTCAGTAATTTTATATGTGATACCTTCTGCCCTTCTAGCTGCTAACCAATGCCTCTACTTCAAAGCCCAGTCTCAAATTAAGTTTCATTCTCGAAACAGCACTTCTAAAGAATTCTGTTAATTTAAATATGCATTCCATTAAGTATATGTGGGTTTTGTAGTACTAGTGTTGTAAATATTACAATAACTCATGTGGTTTTTATTGCAAGTATCTAGATAGTTTTCCTACAGCAACTTTTTATAAAGGTTTTAAAAGTTTACTACTGTTTTGTGTTTGGTGCATGTGAGCATATGTGCTGTGGCTCCTGATGGTCAGAAGACAGTATGGTGGAGTCAGCTCGCTCCTGTACATGGGCTCTGGAGAACTAACTCAGGTATTCAGGCTTGTGAGTCAAGCACTTTGCCCAGTGGGCCATTTCAACATCCTCTGTGCAAGGCTTTTAATTTCAAACAGACTGGGACTTTGCATTTCCTTTATAACTAGGTCAGCACATCAAGGACACAGAGAAACAATTCTAACCACCAAATCCTCCTTCTTTAGTAGTTTGGTTTTCTTGTTATCTTCCTTCTCATCTGAACTTACAGAAACTGGATGCACGGTTGGTGAGAGCAGGGTAGGCTGCAGTAGCCTGGGAGGCCGTGGGAGCACCCGGGAGAGACATAGCACTGAAGGAGGAGGAAGTCTGAAAGTTGCTCACACCAAATTGGGAAGAATGAGTCTTGGCTGCAGCCTGGGTGGGCACCTGGTAAAGAAAAGGAGGTCAGAACAAGGAAAACCTGTGCACTTCATTTCGCGTCAATGCTCATCAACCACTGGATTCTGGACACAGTTCATCACCCGGCTCTACCCGTGTACTTCTGATTTACTCCCGGCTCCTCCTAAAACTATTTTGTTTTTTTTAAGACAACTAAAAGTACAAAAAGCAAAGAATTACAGGTTTAATAAAAATCATAATAATTAGCTAAGCTCACTGGGTCAAGAAATAAGGGGAAAAAAGACATTAAAATAGAATAGGGACTGGTTGATAAGAGGAAGAGTTATCAGTCTAGAGTAGAATAAGAGGTCATGGTCAAAATACATTATACACATACATGAAGGCATTTCAACAAACCCATTCTTATATATAATGAGCTCATAAAATTTCGAGAATTAGCAGAAAGCATGTTATAAATTGCATGTGTGTTTAACATATATGTACAAGTGCATGTGCACAAACAGCAGCCAGAGATCAATGTGTCTTCTTCAGTTGTTCTCCACCTTATGTGTGTTCATGTGTACATTTGTGGGTATGTGGGTGCATGTGCACACATGTACAGAAGCCAGATGCCAATGTTGCATGTCTTCCTTTACTGCCCTCTACCTTACATTTTGTGTGGTTTTTTGAGGCAAGGTTCCCCTGTGTAGACCCAGGCTGGCCTGTAACTCACAGAGATTCACCTGCCTCTGCCTCTCAAGTGCTGGGATTAAAGATGCGCACCACCACCACCACCAGGTTCCACCTTATTTTATGAGACTGGTTCTCTCACTGACCCTGGAACTTATCCATATGGCTAGACTAATTGTCTAGGATGTTCTAGGGATCCGTCTCCACTTTCCCAGTGCTGGGAATACAGGTGTGTTCTATCACACCTGATTTACTTTTTTTTCTTTTTAAACATTTTGAGTGCATGAGTGAACACATGCATGCATAAGCCTAGATGTTACAAGGTAACATGCAGGAGTTGGTTCTCTATTCCCACCGTGTGGGTCTTGGGGATTACCACCAGGCTTGAGTGACAAGCACTTTACCAAAGAGTTATCTCCCCAGTCCCCAAAGTAGAATTTTAGAAACGAAAACCAGGGCATCATTGTCCTCAGTCTGCATTCCATCTATTCCAGATTCTGTTCCTAAAAGAGTGACCTTTTCCTTCTTATGGGAATATATGTGTATTACAGGACAATGTGGTGATGGCTCTCTTAGAGAAGTTCATGCCCACGCTCAGTTATATCTTTCTGAGTGGTTTCTTTTGAATTTCCTCTTAAAACTGTATGTAAAGAGTCTTTTAATAAAAACTCTAGATCTGCTTCAAAAAGAAAAGAAAAAAAAACTGGAAAAAGATGAAGCCTCATTACTAAGCTCACCAGGAGACTCATGGCTGATACTTTGGACAACGACTTCCTGCTTTTATTTTCCCTTGCATTTGTTTTTGTTCTTCCTTTTTTGAAACAGTTTACCTCGCTATGTGGCCCAGGCAGGTCTTCTGTGTAGGGACTGAAGCTGTGCACTGTCACATCCAGTTGTACTGTTTACTGACTGAGAAACTAGTCATCGTCTCAACGTTTTTTAATGGAATCATAATTTCTTCTTTCTTTGTTGTTTTTCAGGGTTTCTCTGTGCAGCCCTGGCTATCCTGTAACTCACTCTGTAGACCAGGCTGGCCTTAACACACAGAGATCCTCCTTTCTCTGCCCCCCATATACTATGATTCCAGAGTGGAATCATAATTTCTGCAAACATTTGTGAATACCACAATTTTAAAAATAACTCCTAGGGAGACAATATATGCATGCTTGATTATATCAAAGCCCTGAAAACTATGGTAGTAACTTCTTCAACCTCAATGCTCATCCTGGACAATAGAGAAATGGATCAACTTCTGTGTATTTTTATACAATTCTGAAGCCTGGTTTGTTTTCATTTTTTTACTTTTCTAAATATTATTTATACAAGAGAAATAAGCCTAATATATTCACTATATATTATATGCATGGATACTATGCCAAGATTTTCACTGTTTTCACAAATAAACAGTCAATGAATATAATTACTAATTTTCTACTTTGGTACTGTATTACATAGTTCTAAATAAAGACAAACTCTTTGAATTTGCTCTAAACAAGCCTGAAATCAAAGTTGTTTAAACTGTTCTGACTTAAGGTGAAAATGTGAAAACCATAGGTACTAAGAAGATTTTTTTTTTAATATCTGGTATTGTAATCATGTGGCTGCTCTCAACAAACATGAAAATTTTAAGTAAGATCAAGAGAGGGATTGCAGAGGAGGTGTCTAAGACGACAGTAATAAATTCACTTATAGGGAAAAAAGACCCCAACAAACAAAAACAACATACCTGGGCAGAGAAGCCTGGCCGGGTACTAGGGGTCCAAGTTGGAGCTGCTCCTTGTGTAGGGTTGGAGTGACGAGAAATCTGGGCCAGCATCTGCCCTGCAGAAGATGACGGCTGGACAATAGTTACAGGAGGGCTCAGGCCACTATTCCTAGGAACAAACAGATAGGCAAAAGATTAAAAGGTGACCCTATCAAGGAAGCTATGAAACAAAGGACAACCAAATTCTATCCCTAGATCCCTCTGATTCCCTTGGAGTTAAGGAAAACCTGATAAATCTGAAAACCACTAAGAAAGACTGACAGCACACACTGACCACACAGAGAGCGCCTACAAGGCAATAGGACAAGTGCAAGGAATAGGCGGAAAAAGCAGCTCCTTTGTCTCACCCTAGGTCCAGTAAGTTCTACTGCTTTGTCTGAAACGACCAGAGAAAGCAAGGGAAGAATGACACGTGGATTCACCCAACTGAATCCTGCAGAGCCCTGTCAAGCAGCACACACATATGGGGCTCACCTGAAGTTCTCTGCCGGCCGGGGGGCAGGAGGGAATGAGCTGCCCTGGGAGAATAGCTGTTGGGTGGCAGGGGCAGTGCTGGAGGAGATGCCTTTACTCTGATCTGTGGACCAAAAGGAGTTGGGGGAGGGCCATCAAGGGGCTGTAGTATATAGTTTAATAAATTCCTATTTACTAAGTATGTAATTTAGGTGGAAGTATGCTGGAAGACTAGCAGTCCCATCAGTGATGACAAAATCAGACTGTAAAAGGAATCTGCAGAAGAAAGCTGTACCTGCACTGATGTTGGGATAGATTTCTGAAAACCTTGGATCTCTGTCCTGGGCAAAGAGACCATCTGACTTTTCAAGGGGCTTGCTGTGTTCTGCTCCTGTAGTTGCCACAGGCTGGACAGAAACCTAGGGGATAAAATAATGAAAACAATCAATAAATGGTTAATGTAGCAATTCAATAGCATTCAATTTCATATTCTCACTGATACTGGGAGTTTTTAGGATTTATTTTATTTTATTTTATTGAGACAGGGTTTCTCTGTAGCTTTGGAGTCTGGAACTTGCTCTGTAGACCAGGCTGGCCTTGAACTCACAGAGATCAGTCTGCCTCTGCCTTCTGAGTGCTGGGATTAAAGGTGTGCACCACCACTGACCAGTGATTTTTTCTTTTTAATTATGCATATTTGTATACACATACACACATGAACACAGTGCCTCCTGAGATCAGAGGCATCAGATCTGGAGCTAAAGTTACGGGTAGTTGTGAGCCACCTCACCCACTATAGGTACTGGGAACTGAACTTGGGTCTTCTGCAAAAGTGGCTAACTCCCTTAACTACTAAGCCATTCTGCCAGCCTCGAGATATATTTCCTCTTAAAAGAAAAAGACACACACATACACACACCTGGGAATGGTTATAGCTGGCTAGCCCATCTCTTCCTGGTACCATATCCAATTCTGCTTGCTGCTGTTGCTGTTGCTGCTGCTGCCTGTTATGTCAAACGTCAGTGTGGAAAGCAATAGGGAAAAAAGATTTTTAACAAAGAATTTGGAGAAATGGCCTTTAAAAACATAAAACACATAAAGCAACAGCAAAAATATGATTGCACATCACTATTTTCTGGCTAGTGATTGCTCAAAACATAATTACTTCACCATTTCTTACCTGGATGCCAGCTGCCCTGTACCCATCTCTAGGGATAAACTGGTTGTCGGACCTAGCTGTGACCTCTGAATTGTGCTAGAAAGTGTAGGCCGTGGTTCCTGGCTAGAGTTCCTAAGAAAATAAAGTCGACAAGAACACAGAAAGGGGAAACAAGGAATGACTCAATACAATAAATTCCACATATTGACCTGTAATGGGAGGCAATCACTAACAGGTCTTTACAAAGTGCAGTCCCATAGGTAGCCTATGTATGACCTTGGTTCTAGCAAAAAGACGTATGTTATGGACTACATGGTACTAACTGAAACATGTCTAAGAAACAAGGGTTTATCCTGTTTTTATTTGTTGTTGTTCTGAAACAGGGCTTCAGATAGCCCAGGCTAGCGTAAAGTCACAAGTATGGTGACTTTTCGTTTCTGATCACCTGCCTCGACCTCCAAGGACAGAGATTACAAACATGCACCATCACATTCAGTTTATGAGGTGCTGGGGATCAAACTCAGGGTCACATGCATGCTAGACAGGCACTCTACCAACTGAGCTATAGCCCCAGCCCAGCATGTTTCTTTTCTAATTCCTTCAAGCTATTTAATACCTGGGTATTGTGAATATGTGTGTGCCCACATCCCGAGTTTTTAAAATTGTAAGTAAGAACTAAAATGAATGTATACGTTAAAACAACTTGTTTTTTTTTTTTAAGACAGAGTATCTCTATGTAACCTTGACTTTACCGGAACTCTCCAGGTCAGTGGTTCTCAGTCTTCCTAATGTTAAGACCCTTTATTACAGTTCCTCATGTTGTGGTGGCCTCAACCATAAAATTATTTTTGTTGCTACTTCATAATTGTAATTTTGCTACAGTTATAAATTGTAATGTAAATATCCAATATGTAACCCCTATGAATGGGTCATTTGACCCCAGGGGTCATGACCCACAGGTTGAAAACCACTATTCTAGGTAGACTAGGCTAGCCTCAAATTCACAGAGATCCGCCTGAGTACCACTATACCTTGTTAACAATCCGATCTTTAAAAAATAAGTTCAAGGGGCTGGAGAGATGGCTCAGTGGTTAAGAGCATTGCCTGCTCTTCCAAAGGTCCTGAGTTCAATTCCCAGCAACCACATGGTGGCTCACAACCATCTAAAATGGGGTCTGGTGCTCTCTTCTGGCCTGCAGACATACACACAGATAGAATACTGTACACATAATAAATAAATAAATATTAAAAAAAATAAGTTCAAGCCAGGCACGGTGGTGCTCAACTTTAATCCTAGCACTTGGAGGTCTGCAGAGGCAGGGGGATTTCTATACGTCTGAGGCCTATGTAGCATTCCTATGCTACACAATACTTGCATAGGAATATTTACGCTTCATCCTGAATAGCTGAATAGTAGAAATAATCCAGTGTCCATCAACTGATAAATAGAATGGGCTCTCCATATTTAGTACATCACACCTGACAAAAAGCTACCTGGAACTGATACTCACTTGCAAAAGAAAAATTAATTTTCTCCAATGGAATCTCATTAGGTGTATTAACCACACTTCTCTTCAAAGTAGGATCCTTGTCTATGAGTGGCTAGCCAACATGAAGTGTACTCAGTGGTATTTTTGTAGACTTTTTGTCTCATATTGCTCTGTTTGGGCATTTTTTTGCCTTATTTGTTTTTTGATATATATTTTTATTTCTGCTTGTGTGTGGGTAGGTGTGTGTGCGTGTGTGCACACGCATGCATTAAGAGAAAGGAAAGAAAGGGTATGGAGTTGAGTAGGTGGAAAGGGACTGGGAGAGGGGGGAAATGTGATCAGAATATAGTGTATGCAACTTTAAAACAAAAAAATGCTATGTTCATAAAATGGAGCATTAATTCAAGCGCCAACAATAAAATGAGGTACTAATACACAGTATCACATGGCTGACCCAGGAAACAGTGAGACCACTCACAAAGGAACCATTCTGTGATTTACATATCTCTAAAATAAGCAGGTTTATAGAGATAGTGAATTAAGAGTTTAGAAAGGGGAGAATGGGCAATTTTAGTGGGTTCAGGGTTTGAATAGGGATGATAATGTTCGAAATAGAGTTACGCAACTATATAATAAACTAAAAACAGTTCCTGTGTAATGGTTGGGATATATGGCATGTGCAATGTAGTTAAAGAAAATGCTTTAGAACCCTGAGAGCTAGGGGCTAGAGATGGCTCAGCTGGTTGATAGCACTTCCTGTTGTTGCAAAGGACCCAGGTTCAGTTCCCAGGACTCATGTGGCTTCTCACAACTGTCTCCAACTCTAGTTCCAAGGGATCTGGATCCCCTTCTTCATACCTCTGAGGACATCAGACATATACATAGTGCAGAGAGATACATGGAGGCAAAACACTCATAATAAAGTTGAAGGCTTGGCATGGTGTTGCATACCTGAAATCCTAGAACTCATGGGGCAGAAGAATAGTGACTGCTGTGAGTTCAAGTCCAGCCTGGTCTACTTAATGTGCTTTAGATCATTCAGGACTACATAGAGACCAAACCAAACCAAACCAGACAAGACCAACAACAGCAAAAAGCAAGTTCAGAGAAAGGAACAAAAATTAATAAAATTGTGTGATGCGACCATGCTCTGCAATAAGCCCTGATTCATGGATCAACTTTAATCCATTGCCTGTTTTATATATGAAAATTCCAGGAAGACAGCCATGTTATTTCTGTGCCTGTTTCCATGCACAACAGCAGCAGTTGCAGTAAAGACCATATGGTCCAGACAAGGCTGCAGCATTTATCGTCCTGTTCTTCACAGAAAAGTCTGCCCAACTTTGTTCTAGATGAAAATCTTCCTAGACTAGAACACTGGGGGCTAAAACAAAATCATGGAGGCAAGTGGAGCACACCTTTAACTCCACCATTCAGGGAGGTAGGTAGCTATCTGTGAAGGCAAAGCCAGCCTGGTCAGCAAGTCGAGTTCCAGATCAGTCAGGACTATACACCAAGACCCTGACTTAAAAACAAACAAATACAAAACCTTTCCAAAAAATCCTGAGGTAGGGAAACAGTTCAGTGGTATAGGAGTTTGCCTACTTTCTGCAAATCCCTCGGTTTGACCATTAGCAGCGCAATAAGTAAATTAATTAATAAAGTAAAATTATTACTAAGCAAATAAAACCTAGAAAATTGAAACGAGAATCTTTCCATCTCAAGAACTAATCTTTAAATTACTGTTTCATTTGCACTCTCTTACAGAAAGGAAAGAAGTTCATTGAGTAGACTGCGTCAGGCAGCAGGTATGGGCACTGTCCATAGCATGAACTACTGCTGCTTATTCAAACTTACTCTACTGTGAGCCAGTGAGATGGTTTGGTGGGAAAAGGTGCTCGCCCCCAGGCTGACAACCTAAGTTTATGCTTGGGCCCCACTTGGTGAAGGGAGAGGACTACTCCCACATGCTGTCTTCTAATGTTCATACATGTTCTATTCCATGCCAGAGTGATACACACCAATTACTAAATGGCTGTCAACAGCAAACAAAATCTACCTTACTCTCTGCCTCAACTACATCAAATTCTATAGAGAGCTGTTAAATGAGGACCTCAAACTAATGGTGTTTCCTAAGTCGAGATTGATGAGAAGGCAATAAGGTTAAGACCTGCCCTCTCCCACCCCCTACCCCACCCCATCCCACCCGAGGGTGGCCATAGGAGAAATAACCCAACATGAGAAAAAGGTAGAAGAGTACATACTTCACATTGGTGTTGGTACAGATAATATACTCAATTTCATCTGAATAAGGGTTTTGGAACGTAAATGAGCTGGTTCTCATCCAGAGCCATTCTCGGTTCTTAGATCGGAATCGGAACATGACAGATAGCACCTGGCCTTTTAATTTCACCACCTGAAAGGGTTTTCATCCATCAGTGGACTTAAAGAAAATTAAGTAATAATCGTCCCGCTTTTACAACCGCAGGACTCTTGTGTTGTTGTCCTTGAAGCACCAGTCTTTTTCAATGGTCACACAAGAGGAAGAGGAGATTAAGGGGATATATATCTATCAAGTATCTTCCCAGAGCTGCAGACTGCATGACTGTACAGGTCAGGAGGAGCACAGAAGAGACTGTCTCCGTGTTTCCCTTTCTGCAGACACACTAGATGAACTGGCTTTGCAAGTCTATACCAGGAATTCCAGTTTGGTGACACCAAATACATTTTACACATTATTTACCAATCCCAGCTATTCTACTCAAAACTTGAGAATCTTGGTTTCCATAAAACCCTACACACAGGAAGCCTGAGTTTTGCTAGAGTTTTAGTTTCTGCTCTTAGAGAACAGAAGACAATCTTTTAAAAGTCCTCCAATTCTAATAGCAAATATTAGCAATTAATGTTTATTTTTTATGTATCAAATGCTGGGCTATATGTGTGTTATGGCATTACCTTATTTAACCTTCCCACAAGCTTCTACCTCTAAGTGTTAGTATAACCACTGTATCAGTAAGATCACTACAGAGACTTAATTAACTTGTAAAACATAAAGAACAGTTATCCAAAGCCAAGTCCATTATTTTCACAAAGTATTTTCTGGAGCTCAGGTTTGAAAATTACAATTAGTTACAAGTTAGTTAACCTTCAGTTATCTATAAAAGAATTCTGAGGAAACTTTCCTGCTATGATCTAAGGTCAGTGAAACAGGTAATACTTTAAGTGCTTTGAAGACAATTTCTTGGATACAGTTAGTTAGAAGATAGTAAGTAGCTAACGCCCAGCAGAAACACCTTGGGTTTTTATCTAGTTTCAAAGCATTATCATTTTATATTTCATAGAATATAAGCTCAGTATAAAGTATAGTATCTGCCACAGTGCTCAAATGAACACTGACCAATAAGTATCTAGAACAAACATAAGGAATTGAGCAAAATATGTATTTAGACCCAAACCAGGAAAAATGTTACCTGTTGAAAGCTGTCTCTTAGAAGCTGTTGATCTTCAGGATGACAAAACTCTACAATATTCTTTCCTAAGAGCTCCTAGGAGGAGAGAGAAAAGTAAAATGTACACCTTTTTTATGATTTATTTATCTTTATTTTATGTGCTTTGGTGTGAAGGTGTCAGATCCCCTGGAACTGGATTTTCAGACAGTTGTCTGATCTGCCATGTGGGAGCTGGGAATTGAACCTGGGTCCTCTGGAAGAGCAGTCAGTGTTCCTAACTGCTGAGCCATTTCTCCAGCCCCAAAATGTACACCTTTTATGGTCACCTAATCTTCCTGTCAGCTAGAGATGTCAATGTTATTTCTTGTCTTTATCCTACTATAAACAGGTATGTGGAGGGGGAAAAGGAAACAAACAGAAGACAGAAGCAGAGCCAGTGAGACAGTGCAATGTGTACTTGCCACTAAGCCTGATGACCACATGATGGAGAACTGGCTCCTGCAAGCTGTCCTCTGAGCTCTAGCTGCGCTCTAAGGGACATGCATGTATGCATGTATTTGTAGGCCACAACACAGCAGCTGAAAACAAAGGGCCTTTCTTACAAAGTCTTCTTACTAGCTCTCTTAATGATAGCAGTTTAGAGGAGAAACTTTTGTCAGGCAAACCCTATAATCTCAGCATCTCAGGAGGCTAGGACATAAAGATTTCCAATTTGAGGTAGGGAGAAAACCTATCTCGGGGGGAAAGAAAAGACAGGGAAAGAAAACCACACATAGATAACATTCATACCTTGTAAATATGAAGACTTGAATTTGGTCATTAGAGTATGTGTTTTCAAAAAGGTGGGGGAGTTCAGGTGAGACAGAAGAAATGGATCATCCTTTAAGAGCACTTCTTGCTCTTGAAAAGATCATACACCAGGTAGTTAAAAATGAAGAGCCAAGTTGGAGGATTTACAATCTCTGAACCAACAGTTCCTATAAAGTAGCTGTTATCAAGACAAGTGTTCTAACCATATAAACCCAGTACCAGGGAATCCAAGGCATTCTTCTGGTCTCTGTGATACCAGATAAACACATGGTACACATACATATTCAGGTACTCACACTACACATAAAATAAAAAATAGCTGGGCATGGTAGTGTATGCCTTTAATCTAAGCACCTAGGTGGCAAAGGCAGGCACATCTCTGAGCCTGAGGCCAGCCTGGTCCAAATATATAGAGTCAAGGCTGTATAGTAAAACATTTCAAAAATAAAAAATAAAATCAAGTCAAGTGTGGTACATTCTCACAATTCCAGAGGAACCACAGACAGGTGAATTATGGGAGTTCAGAGGCCAGAAAGCTTAGACAGCTTTTCAAGTTCCAGGCCAATGCCTCAAAATGAAAAAGACAAATGGTACCCAGTGATCCCCAAGGCTGTGCCCTGGCCTTCTTACCTATGTGCACACACAAAGACTTTCTTCTAAAAGCTTATTTCCAACTTTAGTTCTTAGCATTTAGGGCTCTGAGTTGATTTTTGTCTATAGTATAATGATTTTTAGGGGTAGTGGTGCATATGGATCTGATATAACTCTACTTGTTACATCTTTTCCCCTTGAAATGTCTTAGCACCTTTGCAGAGAATCCAATGACCATGAATGTAAAAAAGGCTCTCTTCTGGCCTAGTCAACAGAGCAGATCAGTAAGTTACCACCTCCCTATAATAATGCCACACTGCCTTGATAAAATCTTGACAGGAAGGGTTGGATCAGGATGTAAGTAAATCCTCCAACTTAGTTCTTTATTTTCAAGATTTCTTCTTCACTGACCATTTCTTACATGTATAGCCAGGCTCATACAGATCACAGAGGTCATGTAAGTCAGGGAAAGTTAACGGATCTACTGCATGAGAACATTCTAATAACCAGTGCTTCACTTACATTTATTATAGGTTATTATTCCATTAGTAATTATATAAATTACCTAAATAAGAGTAGCTATACTAGAATTAAAATAAGTAGTTTTGAATTATCTGTATTAATGTCAGAAATAAAAAGTAAGTAAACATTTATACCCACTATTTCCACGTGGTTTCATAAACTATATTTCTCTATATGGGGTGACAGCCTTGGTAGGAAGATGAGACTAGATTTTGCTATTAGTAAAATAGGAGCATCTCTTTTTCTGAACTGGACTGCTATATTTTGATCATCCCTGGAATTATATAGCCATGTAACCTCAACACTAGCAACAGAAAGAAAGCAAAGGCCTAAGTATCAACAATGTAGTAACTCCATTCTCACCTGTGGCTGGTAGCCAACAGTAGCCACACAACGATGATCTACAAAAGTGAATATCCCCTCAATGTTGTGTCGGGAGATGAACTCTGTTGGTTGGCAAATGTTACTCATGTCTGTACAGTTGGGAGAACTAGTTACCTAAGAGTGGAGAGATAAAAATGGGCCAAAATAATACCATTACTTACAAAAACATTTTCAATCCTCTTATGAGTATCTACGTAGATAGATATGAGACTATCAGATTTAGGAACTTATAAGTGTTTCCCCCAGAAATGCAAAAACAGCAATCCTGATGAGATGCATAAAGTCTAGCTCTACTCCTATACATGTTTTCTTTACTACGCTAGTAAAGAAACAACGAATGCAACTCTAAACTACCCACCTGTTATTTGGTTAGCCTGTGTTCATTATTCAGAATGGTTCAAGTTTCTGAGAAACTTAACTGTGTTCAGGAAAAGAATCAAAATCAAGGTGCTAGAAAAGGTTCAAAGGTTATGGACACTGGCTGCTCTTCCCGAGACCCTGAGTTCAGAACCCATATGGCAGGTCATCTGAATAGAAATGGGTTAGTTTAAGTCATGAGCTAGCTAAAAATGAGCCTAAGTCTCTGTCATTGTCTGGGAGCTGGAGGGACAGAGAAAGACTCATTACATCTGGTGTCCAACCCGGGGCACATATTTCCACAAAGGACCTGAGAAAGCTTAAAAAGAAAAGTTCCAAACACACAAACATGAAGCCAGATAGTTTCCTAGTTTGCAGTCTCTTCAGTGGACCACATGGTACAGAGATGCAGTTCCTTACTCTGCCTGCAGGCCTGAGCCAGCCAGCTCCAAGTGCGGAGCCATGTGGTAGGTTTCAGGATGGCTCACATGGTCAGAGCAGGCTGCAGGTACGCAATGAAAGCAGTCCAGGTTAGAAAACCTTTAAACAGATACAGCAAAAACTGGGTATAGACAATCATAGAAAAAATAGTTAAAAAATAATAAAGTCTTTAAAGAAAGAGGAAAGTAATATAAAGGAAAAAATGCTACACAGAGCGTCCAGATCCTATGTGGTGCTTTGCTCCTTTGAATTTCATGAATGCTGATGAGTGAATGGCAGCTGCTGAGAGACAATGGATTATGGAAGGGACTGCCGAATTAAAATAGCATGCATGTGTGTGTGTGTGTGTATTAGAGATGTATTGGCATTTGAATGGAAGTTGGGGAATGTGTTGCATTGGGGAAGGGGTTATGCCTTTGTTTCCACAGAAAATAAAAAGTTGTGGTTCTCTTCAAAATTAATAAAGATCAGATTTGATTGGGGAGACCTCATGAAAATCTTGGCTATAGACATAAAGAAGAAACCAAGAAAGACTACAGGACAGATGACATATATGCTGATCCCTCTACTATGGGAACAGCCCTGAGATTGGATGATACATGATAACTCTTGTTGGCTACAGAGTCCTCATGACTTATAATTATATGCCACCCTTTCATATGGCATGGACAGAGGTTATATTACAATTTGGTTATATAGTCCAAATGGACTTACATAGAAAAAAATTATCTTTAAATGACTTGTGCACACCACACATTCCAAACTTGTATTAATGTAGATATGTTACCTTTAAAAGTTTATGCTTTTTTTTTTTCGGAAAGAAACAACAGGACCAGACCCCAGTGAAGAGGCGATCCAGCCTCTTGGAATGCCTCTTCTGCAGTTTCCTCAAAATTCTGCATCAGAGCAACTGCAAAGCTGCTGGCTAAGATGGTCCTGCCTCACAGACTACTTCAGCAAAGACTTCAGGTAAGCTCTATACTTACTTGATGTAGAGTGAAATGATTAAATAAAAGGGTGGATTAGTGAGTCTACTTTTGAACAATCACTAGTCTCAAATATTTTACATTGGTATGGATTTTTGGATATTGATAAAAATTTAAGTTAATTTTAGTATACTTTATATATGCTTCTAATCTTGTTTAAGATATTGTACCTATGTAGCACATTTAGAAACATAATTTAAAGTTTTAGTCCTTAAAAGTTATTTAAGATACGAAAGACATATTAGTAATTAGTCATCTATAATAATCAAACTTGTAGTCTTATTAGGTATGTTTTCAAGATTAAAACATATATTTAGATAGGCAGAAGGTCTTCAAACACTTCAAAGATGTGTAAATGCACATGGCATTTAAAATGTTTTAATAACATAAGAATTTTTCTGACAGTGAGACACATATGCTCCTGGCAGCACCAATTAACTTCAAAAGAAGATAAGCAACAAAGAAACTCCATATGAAACTTGCTTCCCTTATGGTAAAAAGCTAGCAAAAATTTGGACAAGAAACTGCACTTGCTGACAGTATACTGTCCAAACTGGACAAGCAGGTGCAACAAAAGGGGACTGTCAAACCTTGCTAAGACAGGGTAGGACAGTACTTCTAAATTCCTTGCTTCCCAGAAATGTCTATTACGACATACTAGGCCTGTAGACCAGAGGTAGATGCCCCAACATTACAGAAGAACTTTAGGTAACTATTTAGGCAGCTAGATGTCTCTGTTGTTAGGTAACATTACACCCTTCTAAGGTCTTTGATGAAGTTAAAGACTAACTAATATGACCTAAGGTTTTCCTAAGTTATGACAAAAGGCAAATGAGGTATAAAACTTTAGACTCACAAAGATAAGATAAATAATAGAGCATTTTCTCTAATTTTGCCAAATACAAATGGATTGGATGATGTAACTGCAATTCTTACTTGATAACTACTTGGTTGTATATAATTTTACTATGTTAAAAGTTAACAACTTTCCTTTGTAATTAGACAAAGTGGGAGAAATGCTGTGGAACAATTTTTGTATATTGTAAATATGTATTACTCTTACTGGTTAATAAAAAGCTGACTGGCCTATACCTGGGCAGTAAGAGACTGGGCAGGAGAGCCAGAGTAGGATGAAACTGGGGAGATGGGCAGAGTCAAGGGCTGGAGAGATGGCGTAGAAGAGCACTCACTAATCTTCCAGAGGACCCAGGTTCAATTCCCAGCACCCACATGGCACCTCACAATTGACTGTAACTCTAGTTCCAGGTAGCTGACCATCTTAGAAATATATGCAGGCAAATAAATAAATAAACAAACAAACAAATAAGAGGGGTGGAGTCAGAGGAGACACCATTAAACTGTAGAGTGAGCAGAATGGGAAGTATATACATGAGGTAAACAAGCCCAGGGGCAGCACATAGAGTAATAGAAATGGGTTAAAATTAGCCTAAGCCTCACAACCATCCGAAATGAGATCTGGTGCCCTCTTCTGGCCTGAAGGCATGCTTGCAGGCAGAATACTGTATACATAACAAGATAACATAAAAAATGTTATAAATTATATATAAATATATAATAATATATAATTATAAATTATATATATACATATAGGCCAAGCATTTATAATTAATATTAAGTATCTGTGTGGCTATTTGGGAACTGAATGGTGGGACAGAAAATTCTACCTATACAAATCCTAGCACCCATATGGCAGGTCAAGTGGTAAGCAAAATACCCATAAACAAAATGAAAATAAACTTTAAAAATATTTTTTTAAAAATCTATCATAAGGCATATAATAACAAAAGATAAACAATTGTTCTTGTTTTGCACAGGAACAAAAGAAATTAACTGGAAATGGAAAAGTAAGTTTTGCAAAACTATAAATAACAGAGTCAAGCGAAGCTTGGCATGGTGTTGCCTTCCTAAACTCCCAGCTTTCAAAGGCTAACGTGGAAGGATCCCTTGAATCTATAAGCTGGAGGTCTAGATAAATAACACATGGAAGTGTCATCAGCAATATCAACAACAAAAAGATTACCACCCTCTTTTATGCTCTTGATTTTTGGCAAATCTAAGAACAAGCAAGGTTTACTATAAATAACGTATTTTTTCAGATTTTTAGATTTATGGATTTTTCTATCTATTCACAGAGTAAAAAAAAATTAACACAAATAAGTCCTGAAAAGATTTATTTCCTAATCTGAAAGGAACATAGATGTGAAGATTCATACTTGCCTGCAACCTGCCAATGGCCACTAGGCAGAATTTACTCCCCTGGCCAGCCTCTGGGTCATCGTCTGGGAGAGCGACACCTTCGTGAAGGAAAAGAAGAATGACGCAGAGATCTCAAACTCAAATCCCTTTAAAGACAAATGACTAAAGGTTCGCCAATACATTTCAGTATGATGATGCTAAGTATAAAATGGTGTTTTAAAAAATCAACTATGCAGAATTTATTATCAATGTCAGTCTTTATTTCATGTTTGTGTATTGTTTATTATTTTTAAGTCAGAGTATAACTATCTTAAACAGAACTTTTGTAGCTGTAACCTTGACTCTTCATCCTGCCTCCCAATGCGGGGATTATAGGCATGTACCAGCATACCTGGCTTCAATATTTGAATTGTAACAAAATGACAAATACAAGTCCCAGCCAAAGTCATCTAAAAACATAAACTTTACATATGCTATGTGATTATATCATACATAGATAAGTAAACATTCCTGCCAAACCAGTGACCTTTTTGGGGGGAGAGGAGAGGAGACAGGGTTTCTCTATAGCTTTGGAGCCTGTCCTGGAACTAGCTCCTGTAGACCAGGCTGGCCTCGAATTCACAGAGATCCACCTGCCTCTGCTTCCTGAGTGCTGGGATTAAAAGCGTGCGCCACTACCACCTGGCTAAACCAGTGATTCATTTTTACCCAGTAAAAGACATTTTCTTGATAGCTATACAAAAGTATAAAGATCATACATACATTAACTGTATGATTTATATATATAAGATGACTAAAAAGTTCATGTGTCATTATATATAATAGTTCAAATTAACTTTTCTCAATTACATTAATTCCCATTTATTGGCTACATGGCATGTGCCAGGACTGTGCTGTGTGCTTTTCTTACACTAAATCTAACTCTTACAATGATGATATACAGGATATATTATGTCAAATCATAGATGAGAAAACTGATGTAAAAATCAAGTAACTTACCATAGGTTAAACTGCTGACATAATGCTAGAAAGAAAGTGCAGGTTTTTCCAAATCAATGTTAATTTTTTCTTAAAATTTTCTTAAAAACAGGAGTTGAGAAAAGGCTCAGTGGTTAAGATCACTGGCTCTTCCAGAGGACCCAGGTTTAATTCCCAGCACCCACACAGCAGCTCAAAACCATCTGTAACTCCAATCCCAGAGGATCTTATACTGTCTTCTGAACTCTGTGGGCACCAGGCAAACAGGTGGTGCCTAGACATACATGCAGACAAAACACCCATACACATAAACTAAATAATAATTAAAACTTGTCTCTCTTTTCTCTGCATTTCGGGCTTCTGTAAGTGCCCATTTCCCAATAATACTCTTCCAGTGGGGAAGTACTAAAGAAGGTAAGAGTTGGAAACTCTTGATAGCCAATGTAAAAAGCTGAATTTGCTAGACATGGAAAATCAAGTCTGTAATCCTGACACTTGTGAGGCTGAGGTAGGAGAGCACCTTCAAGGTTCTAAAACAAAACAAAAATCTGATCTGAACACAGTACCACCTTTGCTGCATCTCTGTTTAAGCTCAAATTCAAATAAAAGTATTCTACTCACATCTACACTTTCCAGAGAAAAGTCCCCTTTTAAAATTACTGCCATCAAGATATTTTCCATTTACCCCTCAAAGCCTCACTCCCATTTCAGTTTGCCCAAATTAATTGCATGACATTCTACTGTTTCCAGCTGGGCATAGTGATGGCACACCTTTAATCCTAGCATTTAACAGGCAAAGGCAGGTGGAACTGTGTGAATCCGAGGCTAGCTTCATCTATATATAGAGTTCCAGGACATCCAGGGTTACACAGTGAGACCCTGTCTAAAGTAAAATAAAATTACAGTGTTTCTTTGCCACAACTGCTTAAAGACATAGTATTAAATGTAAAATATTATGAATTTGGCTATTTTAAAACTGTAATATAATAGTCACTTGTTTGTTTGTTCATGTTGGGCAATTCCAGGAAGAGGTTAAAGTGGGGAAACTGCTTGAACTCAGAAGTTCCAGAGCAGCAATAAATATCTATTTTATATATGATATTACATATTAAAAAATATGAGTAAGTAACAGCAATGTACTTTAAAAGATTTATTTACTTTTGTGTATTTGCCTGTGTGAGTTCAGGGCACCACATGTGTATAGGAACCTGCAGAGGCCAGAAGAGGGTATCAGATCCCAAGGAACTGGAGTTGTAGGTGGTTGTAACCCAACATAGGGGTGCTGAGAACTGTATCCAGGTTTTCTGCAAGAGTAGTAAGTGCTCTTAACTGCTGAGCTCTCTTTCCAGCCTCTTTTAATGTTTCCAATGATACATTAAGGAGGAAAAAAACAAGCTAGGAGGTAGTGGCACACACTTTTAATCCAAGCATTCAGGAGGCAGAGGTAGGAGGATCTCTGTGAGTTTGAGGTAAGCCTGGTCTACAAAGAGAGTTCCAGGATAGTAAGAGCTGTTACACAGAGAAACCCTGCCTAGAAAAACCCCCACCAAAAGTTTTTTTCTTTTTAATTGACAATTTTCTAAGTAAGCAAGTGCATCAAGAGAGAAACCGTGACATCACTTTCTTACCTGCTGGAGGCCAGGCCTTGATGTAGCCTGTGCAGTGGACCACCACAAAGTGACGTTCTCCGTCCTTCACAGAGCCAAGGCCATTCCTGGAAGAGGTATAGGAAACAGGCATCTTCTACAAAGTAAACTTGTCCTCTAAAAGCATTCATTCATCCACTTACTTATTTATCCATTTATTAGTACTACATATATGTATGGTAAGTGTGGGGTTTTATATACCACCTAAAACCTGTGAAGGTTGGCAGTCAGAGGAGAGAACAACTCTGTGGAATCGAATCTTTCCATCTTCCCTTTTGTGGATTGTGGGGACTGAACTCATTTTGAAGCAAGTGACTTTATCTGTTAAGCCATCTTACTGGCCCCAAAGTTTGTTTTTTCCTTTAATTTTTTTACACATTTGCTTGTTTATGTATGTATGTATGTATGTGGGGGGGGGTACATGGAAGTCAGAGGACAACTTAAGAAAGTCAGTTCTCTCCTTCTACCACGTGAGCTCCAGAGACTGCCAGTTGTCAGGGTTGGCAGCAATTACCTTTATCAGATGAGCCACCCCAGAAGCCCCCACAAAGCAAATGTTTAGGAAAACAAAATCTAAGCACCTTTAACTTCAGCTTCCTGGATAGTCAGAAAACTATCTACTCAGTGCCTGCTCTTTCCCACCCCAAAAATAGACAAGTTTTTAACCCCTGTTGAAGTAAACCACACCATATAACAAAACACACACCAAGAAAAATAGGTAAAGTAGAAGCAACTTTCTTAAGCAGAACGAGCAAGAGAAGCTTTTAAAGTTCAGAAACTGGACACACACCTTTAAATAATAGCACAACTTGGGAGGCAGAGGCAGGTGGATCTCTGAGTTCAAGGCCAGCCTGGTCTACTGAATGAGTTCCAGGAAAGCTAGGGCTACACAGAGAAACCATGTTTCGAAAAACCAAAAATAAGTAAATAAGCTGAGAAACACTGCTAGAAAGTAAGTAACGGTGAGGTAAAAGAGAAAGAGTGGTTAGCCAAAGTAAACCCTGTCTTCATTGCTGCGGATTTTACCTGCATCTATTCCTCAAAAAGCTCAGTCTATTCATGGAAACTGGGTCCACGGAGCTATTGCCACACCTGTTTTAAAAGACAAAAAAAAAGTTGCAGGACTATGATAAATAACAACAGGAGGAAAAGAGATCCAACTATATATATAAAACTGGCAACAACAAGGAAGTCAAAACGACTTGTCAAACTAATGTTTTTGTTCTTTTAATTTGAGACAGTACCTTTACGCCTAGGCTGGCCTGGAAATACCTAAGGCCCAGAGAGTGCCTTCAACTGACCCTTCCTTCTGACACCAGTACCTGAGTGGTGGTATTTCAAGCATGTACCAACATACCAATTTTATATGGTGTTGGATATTGAACCCATAGCTCCATGCATTTTAGACAAGCACTCTACCAAAAATGTCATATTCCCAGACCATTTAAAAACACACATATACATATATGTATGTATATAAAATTTATTTATTTGGGGTGTGTGTTACTGTGTACATATAAAGGGCAGAAGAAAATGTAGGGGAACTGGTTCTCTCTCTCCACTATGTGGCTTTCTGCCAAGTTTCCTTACCCACTACACTATCTCTGTGGTTGTCAACCCAGACCAGCCTTTGAGACAGGCTCTGTTGCAGCACAGCATGACCTCAAACTCCCTATCTGCCTGCCTTTAACTGCCAAGCGATGAGATTACAGGGAAGCACCACCATGCCAACAATAATTTAGTAGACTACTTTAAAAAATGTTTTTTAATAGTATTAAGATATAAAAATTTTACTTTTTTGGGGGGGGGCGTTTTGAGACGGTTTCTCTGTAGCTTTGGAGCCTGTCCTGGAACTTCGCTCTGAAGTGCTGGGATTAAAGGCATGTGCCACAACCACAGCCTGGCCTTAAAAAAAAAGTTTGTTTTTTTTTCTTTTTCTTTTTTTTAAGAGTATTAAGACTTTTGTGTAGCCAGGTGGTAGTAGCGCACACCTTTAATCCCAGCACTTGGAAGGCAGAGGCAGGTAGATATCTGTGAGTTTGAGGTCAGCCTGGTCTACAGAGCTAGTTCCAGGACAGCTAGGGTACACAGAGAAACTCTGGCCTGAAAAATCAAACAAAAAGAATAACAATAAAAACAAAATCAAACAAAAAACTTTTGTGTATCCCAGGCAAGTATAATACCACTGAGCAGTAGTAAGTCCCCGTTTCTATTTCATTTTATTTTTTATGTTTTTGGAGATAAGAGTCTTATTATGTAGTTTATGCTAGCCTAGAACTCATGATCTTCCTCCCTTGGCCTCCAAGGTTCTAGGATTACAAGCATGCACTACCAGATCTTGACTGTTTCCTTTAAGACAAGGTCTCACTATAGGTCATGCTGGTCTTATAGCAATCCTCTGCCTCAGCCTTTTAAGGGCTGGCAAAGGCCTGTGCCACCATGCCTAGCTTTTTACTTCTTTAAAAATTAGAGAAGACAAGCATGGTGACATATATGTAATGCCAGCACTTGGGAGGCGGAGATGAGCAGATCAGGAGCCCAAGGCTAACCTACCTTCAAGTACAGTAAGTTTGAGGCCAGTCTAGGCTATGAGAGACTCTCAAAACAAAACAAAAACAAAGGATAAAGAAATGAATGGGTAAATTTTAGACAGACTTAAATATGTGTCATGTTCTTTTCTAAGTATTTTCATGCTATCAGTCCAGCTAATCCTTATACCAATGTTTTTAAATTTGACAACAGCATCTCCAGTATTAAGTGATGAAATCAAAGTACCATGTCTTATAATATCAAAACTAGAATTCAAATCCATGGAATACAATGGATCAAAACAAAGCACATGGAAGGTAGAGGCGGGCAGATCTCTGTGAGTTTCATACTAGTCTGGTCAATATAGCTAATTTCAGACCAGCCAGGGCTACCGAGTGAGACCCTGTCTCTAAATACTAACAGTCTGTCAAGTATAATGGTATACTCTCTCTACACCTAAGCTACTTGGAAACTCTAATAGGAGGATAACTTGAGTCCAGGAGTTTGAAATAAGCCTGGACAACATAATATGATCCCATCTAAAATAAAACAAACTACAGTAATCTGAATCCTAAACCATTAAACTATATAATATTGAATTTTGTACCTTTGCCAGGAAATTTTTTTCAACTCCATTTCTCTTAAACATTCTCTAAGTAGGATATAGTCTATCTACACTATGCAATCTGAGCTTATTTTTTGACTTTCATAAATGTTTTTTGGCACTAACACTTGGGAGGTATAGGCAGGAAAAGCAGAAGTTCCAAGCCAGCTGGGTTACATAAAACTCCATCTCAAAAGTCTGAAAAAAAAACAAAACCAAACTAACAAAAGAACACCAGGCCTGATGATGCACACCTTTAATCCCAGCTCTCTGGAGGCAGAAGCAGGAGGCTCTCTGTGAGTTCGAGGCCAGTCTGGTCTATAGAGCAAGTTCCAGGACAGCAAGGGCAGATACACAGAGAAAGCCCATCTCAAAAACAAAAAACAAAACCTCCCAAAACAAACAAACAAAACAAACAAAAATCTGAAAAACATAACTAATGAGATGGCCTATCAGGTAAAGGCACTTGTCACACAAGTCTTAGGACCTGAATTGGATTATTTCAACCCACATGGTCAAATGAGGAAACCACCTCCACCAACTTGTACTCCAACCCCCACACACATGAATCCACATCCACATATATCATGCACACACAAGGTATCTTTTTAAATCTGAAAAACAACAAAAATGCCCATAATCCCAGCACTTAGATGCTGAAGCATGTCGATACTGAGTCTGAAGTCTGAATACATGTAAGTGGGAAATGGGTAAGGTCTTAACCTCTGAGCCATCACTCCAGCTGGCCCTTCGACCTTGATTTTTGAGACAGAGTCTCTCAATAGGACCTGGGTTCACCAATCTGGCTAGGCCTCTCCAGAAATGGGATGAGCAGAGTGACCATGTCCAGCTTTCTCTGTGGGTTTTGGGGACTAAATTCAGTTTCTCATGCTTGTACAGAAAGCAGTTAGTATTGAATTATCTTCTCAGATTCTCGATCCAGTTTTTTTAAAGACTTATTTTTATTTTGTGTGTGAGTATTTTTCCTGCATAGCACAGCTGTGAAAATAAAGCAAGAATACAGAACTAAGGAGAAACACAGGACCTATCAACTATGCCACATTAAGTGTTGTTTCTCTAAGGACTATTTAGAACTATGATAAAACATCAGGTTCTTGGGAATTAAATATAACCCACTGTGACCAGGAACGTAGCTCTAGAAATTCAATGTTAATGCCTTCGACAGAAATGGAAGCCTCAGCTGCTCATTAATCCTACCGCAACACAATCTCAAACTTCACACTCACCTCATTCGACAAATAAACGATCTCCTGGAGCCCATACACATCCTCATGGAAGACTGCTGACCTTCCTTTTTCACTGTTCCAGTCTTCAGATCCAGGATTCGCCCTGGAGAAGGATGCGGAGAGCAATCTGAAGTTAATTCTTGTGATGGGAAAAGGAGGAGATACAGGAGGCAAAAGTGCGTGCCCTTCCCTGCCCTCCAGTCTTCTTGTTTATGTTAGAGATGCTTTCCTTTTTTAAAGCCATTAACTACCCCAATCCTCATCTAGGACTCTCACTCTCAGTTCTAAGACAGCACTGGAAATGTCTCTGAGCAAGGCAGGAATTTCCATTCCAATACTGGAGGAAGCAAGAAGCAATGTGTGTGTCTCTCTGTCTATCTCGCTCTCTCCTGGCTCTCGGTGTAGCCCTGGCTGTCCTGGAACTCATTATTGTAGACCAGGATGGCCTCAAACCCAGAGATCTGCCTGCCTCTGCCTCCCAAGTACTGGCATTAAAGTGTGTGACACTACTGCTTTGGCCAAGCAAGGTGTATTATTATGCTTGACTTTTTTTCACAAAACTTCAGTATTTTTGTTGCTGCGTGCGTGAGTCTTCATATACATGGAGGTCAGAGGACAGCTTTGTGGAGCTGATCTCCCTGCTACTTTCACCCAGGCTCTGCAGACTAAGCTGAGGTTGCTGAGCTCACACGACAAGCTCCTTTACGCACTAAGCCATTGGGGGTGGGGTGCCTTGTTTAAAAACAAGTAACTTTACATGCTAAGAAACATATCTGTCTGAAAACAAAACTGTTTCTCTCCTTTATTTATTAAAAAGTAAACAGCAGTAACCTCTGGGGAAACAGAAAACTAGAGAAGTAAAATGTACAAAAATCACAAAAGAAGGAAAAAACTAAACAACAAAATTAATAAACATGTTCACTGCAGAGATATTAGAATTTCATGCATTTTTAACTACCAATTATTTGTTTCCATTTTATAACTTCCTATACAATTGCCCAGAACAAATAACACTTATTCCTCTACCCAAATGCTGGCAGAGGACTGAATCTCATTTAAATGGGTGGAAGAAGAACGACAAAGTAGAAACACAATGGTAACAACCAAGTACCGTATACACTGATGAATAACCACTCTCCTATATTAGAATCTATTAACATAGGACCTAGCACTAAGTCAAGCACAAGTTGGTATGAAAAAAAATGGCAGATAATAAATGAAATACAAGCATAGATAGTTCTTTTATTATGTAGACACAGGGGAAGGAAACTATTGCAACATTTTAATTTCCCTGTTTATTTGACAGTATAATTAGGACACAAAACAATTTAAGAACACAACCACTTATGAAACATTTTCTAAGAATAAGCCACAGAGCAGATATTCTGCATGTGAATAAAATTTAAGAATTATATTCATTAAGGGAAAATGTTTATAAGCTCTGCCAGATTCAACAAACCAATATAATGGCTTAAATATCTCTAATGCCTCAACAAAATAAATACTTTCTCCCACTCATTTGCTATCCACCCAACTCTCACCTGTCAGGGCATTTTCTGAAGTAGACAGCTGCTCTCGGAGTTTATCTACATCGTCTGGGTGCACCTGATCATAGAGTGTGCTCCCGAACCATTCAGACTGTGGCTGGTTCAAAACAGGAGTCACTGAATCAGAGACATAAACCACCCGGCCAGTCTCACAGGAGACAATAAACAGAAAGCCGTCTGCTGCCTCCAAGATCAAATGTTTCAGTTCCTGGTCAAGAAAGTAAGTCAAGTCAATAGTGAACTCTGAAAAACCATATATTTCTAGTCATGAGAAACAGGAAGACTCTTTGGTATATACACATTGCTCCATTAGGAATTTCAGGCTCACACCTCAGCCAAGCCATGGGTTCCCATCCTAAATATCCACTGGCAAAGTTTTTTACAATAAATATTTATTCCATTTCTCTAAGATGCTAGCTACCTCTTTTTCTTAAGACTCAAGGGAGAATAAAAAGGCTTACAACGATAAAGTTTTTGGAGGGAGGCAGAGGTCTTGGACTCACGCAATCCTCTAGCTTCAGCCTCTCAAGTACCGGAATTAGAACTAACACATATAGCTAATAACTGGCTTTTAAAAACAGGCATGGTCAGAGTAATCACACACTGCATGTGTACACACATTTATTTTAGATAAGGTTTTATGTATACAAGGCTGGCCCTTGGGAGGATGACTTCAACTTCTTACTCCTACCCTAGTGCTGAAATCACAGGTTATGAGCTACCACGTCTAGTTGTGTATGGTGTTAGGGATCAAACTCAGTGTTTTTTGCTTTCTTGTTATGAACAATCATGTATCTTTTTTAGTTTCTGAAAAAGGGTCTTGCTACATAGCTCAGGCTGACCTAGAATTTTCTATGTAAACCAGGCTGGCCTTGGCTTCCTCAGTGCTGGGATTAAAGGCATGTCCTGGATTTCTAATTAAAATGTAACTTGTCTTCCATAGTCATTTTCATTCAAGGTTAGAGAGACTAAATAAATTTAGACATCCCACCTTTATATTTACCACAAATAAAATATTAACAAAAAAGCCATCCAGCTCTCCATATGCCTCTTTTCATCATTTTTCATTTATAATTTTACCACTCACATATGTATTATGTTCAAATTTAGGTCTTTCTTCTGGCAGTAGCAGAGATTGAATCGAGGGTCTCCAGCACAGGAAATGAGTGCTCTCTACCAACGAGCTACAGCCATAGCTCTTACATGGAGTTCCTGAATGACAGGAAGTATTTCTGCCATCTGTTTTCATGTGTATACCAAATTTAACAGAACGTATCAGAGCAACAGGAACTGCCTGTTAGACTAGAAGTTGCTTCAGGGGTGAGACAGAACTCTTCCATCTTCTAGATTCCTAAACCGAAGGAATCCTGGCTCTGTGAACATGGTCCTCTCTGGCAGTCAGCCTCCTTCTACTTCACAGGCGGTATGTATGAGTCAAGTGTTAAAACACCCACAACCTACTGCTGAATAGTGCTCACAACTCTTGTCTACTTCGCACTACCCCAATACTAGTTACACCCAAGGACCGAAATTCTTTTTCTTTTTTTTGGGGGGGGGAGTGGAGTTTCAAGTCTGTTGTCCTGGAACTAGTGCTGCAGACCAGGCTGGCCTCGAACTCATAGGGATCTGCCTGTCTGAGCCTCCTGAGTGCTTGAATTAAAAGCGTGTGCCACCACTGCCTGACTCTGAAATTCATTTTTCCATGTGGTCTGCTGTTTCCTGAGCAAGCTTCTGAAGCTGGTCATGGTGGCACGTGGGAGGTGGAGGCAAGAGATCAGGCCAATGTCACTGCTATGTATAGTAAGTTGGAGGCCACATGAGACCTTACCTCTAAAACAAAAACAAAATAAGAAAAAACTCATGAAATTAGTCTAAAGTTTTCAACATATATACTCAGAGTCACTTTAAGTTCCAGAGACCTGATCAGTGAGGAAAGATGGCTTGTAGGAGCCATCAGTGGATGTGTTGCCAGTTCCCCTCAAGGACTTCATGTGAGAAACAGCCATTCGTAAGATGGTTAGCTTGTCTGGTTTTCGAGCCAGGGCGCTACAGGTAGGTACCATGTCTGACAGTTCTGTGATGTAAGCTGTCATCTTGTTCCGTCGCCGCCGCTCTATTTCACTATGATTTTCCCTGCATGGAGAAAGAGAGAGAAGTTCCATTCTAGGTGGTCACGTCTGGCCCTCTGGTATCAGGAGAGTGATACGGGTACCAGGTCAGCTGCTGAAAGATGTAGTACGTAGGTTTTAATGAAGTTCAAGTCTCAGAAGTCAAGCAAGTCAACCTCATGCAGAGGAAGCATGAAACAAACTAAGGAAGTCTAGACAAAGAACAAGGATATAATGCCTCTCCAGGAAACCACTTCCTCTAGATTACTATTTCTTCAGAGTAAAGAAATGTCTTTAAAATAATAGTTAAAGATGGGCATGGTGGCACATGCCTTTAATCCCAGAAGTCAGGAGGCAGAGACAGGGAGATCTCTTGAGTTCATGGCCAGAATGGTTTAAAGAGTGAGTTCCAGGACAGCCACAGTTACACAGAGAAACGCTGTCTCAAACAACAAACAATAGAAATAATAGTTTTTTAAAATGTTGATTTCATTTACTTAAGTTCCTAAGGGAGCAAGTCTCAGCTTCACTGACTGCATGGTTACTAATTAAAACACCTGAAGGCTAGAAAATGACCGACTTTTGCTAATTGAAATAAGCAGATCAATAGCTGATGAAAGAAGTAATAGTACAGAGGCCAGACATGAATAGCACATGCTTATAATTCCATCACAAGAATTTTAAGTCTGAGGCCAGTTTGAGCTATACAGTAAGATCCAGGGGAACTTAAACTACATAGTGATAGCCTGTTCTAAAAGAACCAAACGAGGCCAGGCATGGTGGCACATGCCTGTCTATAATCCCAGCAACTGGGAGGTTAAGACAAGAGAATCATCATGAACTACAAAGCGAGTTTAAGACCAGCCTGGGCTACATAGCAATATTGGTCTCAAAACTACCCCTGCTCCCCGCCCCTTTTAAAGGAGGAGAAGAAAAAGCAGCAGCAACCACCACCTCAGACTGGGAATTTACTTCAGCTAGTCGAGTGCTTGCTTAGCATGCACAAAGCTCTGGGCTTGATCTCCAGCAGCCCATAAAACAAGTGTAATTGTATAAACCTATAATCCCAGCATTTGAGTGGATCAAAAGTTTAAGTTCATTCTTGGCTACATATCAAGTCCATGGCCAGCCTGGAATACATAAAATTGTCCTTTAAAAGAAAAAAGAAAAAGAAAAGACAGAAAGGAAAAGGGAGAGAGAAGGGGAAAAGAGAAGCCATATATAGTGGTATCCGTCTTTAATCCCAGTACTCAAGAGGTAGAGGCAGAATGATCTCTGTGAGGTCCATAACAGCCAGGGCTACAAAGTGAGACCTGTCCCAAAAAGAAAAAAAGGAAGAAAAAAGAAAACATGATAGCATAAGTTCTCTTAGTATACTAAATGCTGCTTTGTTGTAAGTTTCTTACAACAAATGCAGAACTGAAAGATTCTGGAATTTTATTTGCTACGCTAATGCACAAAAGCCCTACCTTCGTATCTGGGTTTGGCAGTGCACTGAACTGAAGAGCACAAAGTCATCATGCGGGCCAGCAGACATGGCAAAATGTATGCAGGGACTAGGAGTAGGGAGGTGTAGAATTGAAAGCATGGAAAGAGAACTTGGATTTCACCAGGGTAACAAAGATTTCAACTGAGATAACAAAGATCTTCAAACTGAGGCAGAATTACGATGTGACTGTTAAGAGGAATAAGCTAAGAGTTAGCTGACAATCAGGAATTCCAGAAAGTTAAAAGGTTGCTCAGGGGCTTCCATAATGATGGAAGAGAAAACCGAACAGGCTGCGTTTCGGCTCCTGGCTGAACAACTTGGTTTTACCATCTTTAGGTACTTCTTTACAACTTATGGATCTATTCTGTAGACTGGGGGAGAGAGGAGAAGAGAGATGGGGGGGAGAGAGAGACCAAACCAACCAAAAACCAAGCCAAAACAACAAACCCCCACTAATCTAACACAAATGTACTTCTTATAAAATGAGACAGAGGAAGTGAAAGGATCAAAGGCTTTCCCAGAGCTTTCCTCCTCCTCCACGCAATGCGTTCTTCACAACTGTCATGCTGAGTCAGGTCTCTGAAGGGTGGAAGCATTAGCAGTAGTAGGCATGGGTTGAAATAGCCCCAGAATGAATTTGTGGCCCAGCTTGAAGAAGTAATACAGGGGAAAATAGTAAAAATATTTATATTAATAATCCAGTTACTAGTAAGGCATGCCAACTCAAAGAGCAGACCAGAAAGGTTTGGGTGTAAAGCAGTATTTCTCTATCATGGTCAGTAGCCTAAGGAGAACTAACACAGGGAGGGACACAGTGTTTATCCATAGCACACAAAGCTAACTCCAACCGCTAGGACTCCCTCAAAAGAAAATCTGACTGTAGAGATTATTTATCTGGACATGATGGTACATACCTGAAATCCTAGTAATTGGAAGGCAGAAGCAGGAGAACCATGAGTTTAAGGCCAGCATAGGTACACGAGACCCTATCTTGAAAGAGGAAAGATGGGCTGATTGTAAAGTCTCTTTCCAAAACACTAAAAGGTCCCACTACATAGGTTCATATTTAGTTGCCTTGCCTGGGACATAGAAAAAAATCTACTCTCAAATTTAAAGTACCCATTTTCTTTGTATCTGACAAATTTGAGTCTGACGTCCAGAAAAGTAATGTGTGCACATATGCACACTGCAGGAGCATATGTGAACACTTATGTGCATGTATGTGAAAAAAGGTAAATCTCAGGAATTACTTTTTTTTATTTTTGGTTTTCCAAGACAGGGTTTCTCTGTGTATCTTGCCTGTCCTGGAACTCGCTTTGTAGAACAGGCTGGCCTCGAACTCAGAGATTTGCCTACCTCTGCCTCCTGAGTGCTGGGAATAAAGGTGTGTGTCACCACACAGGTGTTAGTTCTTAAGACATCCGCCTCCCACCTTGTTTTCTAAGACAGCATCTCTCAGTGGGACTGGGTTTGACTACTAAGCTAGCATAGCTGCCTGGTGTCTTGAGGGGTTTGTTTGCTGATGCTTCCCTATTGTGCTAGAATCACACACATATGCAGAGTTATAAACCCGCACCCTCCTTTTTAGTGGGTTCTGAGGACAAAACTGGTAATCATGCCTGCACAGCATGCTTTACAGACCAAGCTATCTCTCCAGTCCAAAAAAAAAAAAAAAACACATCTTTTAAACAGTCATACTAAGGTAGCTAAAATTTCCCTCAGAAATGACAAGGATTCAATCAGTTCTACTGACAGAGTAATCTAGTCATCTAGTCTCTAAGTCTACATAGGGAAGTGCAAAGTAAGTGCTATGTCCTAAATATTGGGAATTATGGCAATTAGAGGTATTTTTCTGTTAAAGCACCAATGAACATACATTATTTATTTTTTTAAAGATTTATTTATTATGTATACAATATACATAATTGTACAATGTTTTGCCTGCATGTATACCTGAATGCCAGAAGAGGGCACCAGATCTCATGATAGCTGGTTGTGAGCCACCATGTGGTTGCTGGGGACTGAACTCTGGACCTCTGGAAGAGCAGCCAGTGCTTGCTCTTAAACTTTGAGCCATCTCTCCAGCCCCCACTACATTATTTCTAAATCCTTTTCATTCTGTGAATTTAGTAACAGAGAATAAAAAAATTTAAAATAATGAATACAGCAATTTCTAATCTTTGTTCTTTTTAGTTTGTTTTTAAGTTTTTCAAGACAGGGTTTACTCTGTCTGTCTTAGAACTCACTCTGTAGATCAGGCTGGTCTCAAACTCACAGAGATCCACCTGCCTCTGCTTTACCACAACTGGGATTAAAAGAGTCTGCCACCACTGCCTGGCTTAACAACTTTCTGAAGGGGTAGCTGAAGTTCCTGTTACACCCAAACTTGTTAAAAATTGTGTCTTTTTTTGCCACAGATAAGAGAAAATACAGAAAGGGGAAGAAATGATGGGTGAGACAAAGGTAAGAAGAGCAGCAGCATCTGCTTCATGCTAACACACAGTTCCTACCTGGCCAGTCTCTCCTTATCCGCAGAGCTCTGCTCATCATCCGACCTAAAAACAGAATTGGTGAACTAAGCGAAAATTAAAATAAAAAGGAAGAAAGGAGAGAAGAGAGAAAGGGTGGATGAAAGGAGGAGAAAAATGAGATGCAAATGGGAAAAAAGAAATCAAATGGATACAGAGAAAAGGAAGGAAAAGGAGATACAAGCAGGAACCTTGCTTATAATCTACAGAACCATTTTTTTTAAGTAACTTGTAAGACAAAAGGCAAGGCAAATCAGGAACTAACATGTTCTCAACTCAGAAAAACATTTTGTCAGACTATCTCTCTAGAGACCAAAGATATACAGTTTGAAGAGGAGCCAGTCAGAGAGCTCAGGATGATTATCCTTACAAGCTGCTGCCAACCTGGGAAGAAAATCATACTCACACAATATTCTATAGTGAGTAAATTAAGCAGCTTTAAACAACTGACCAGAAATATAATTCCCTAACATAAACATGCACACATACACACAAAAAATGATGACCAGATTTGTTTTTCCCAGTGTAATGTTTAGTGTATCTGTGTGAGTGCATATGCATGTCAAGAGTATACGCAGATGTTAGAGGGCAATTTGTGGGTCTGTTCTCTCCTTTCATCATGAGATTTGGGGGCTAGAACTTGGGTCCTCAGGCTTGGTGGTATGAGTTATATGCTGAGCCACCTAGCTGAACGATGACCAGATGTTACTTATGAATTTATATCCTTTAACCAAGAGCATATCTTCTTGCATCATCTTCTCTATCATTGACATACTCCTAATCTTAGCACTTTTTCTGTAGTTTAATCAATATCAATTCCTTCCCCCTTGGAGAAAGACAGAAGTTATCACTAAATTCTTTCAGAAAACCAAGATACTGTTAAGAATGGGTAGCAGGTGGCAGACTAGATGTGGTGGTACATGTCTTTAATTTCAGCACTTGAGGAGCTCAAGGCCAGCCTGGTCTACACAGTGAGTTCCAGGATAACCAGGGCTATGTACAAAGATCATCTCAAAATCCTCACCCCCCAAAAAGAGGTGTGGGGTAGCAACTGAAAAAACAAGGTATTAGCTAATTTACTCAATCAGTACTTACTTTAAGAGAGATAAGCCTCAAATAAATTTTCTAAGTAAAATATATTAACATATCAAAAAAGTTTAGCTATTAAAAATGACAACAATGGGGCTGGAGACACAGTCAGTAGTTAAGAACACTGGCTGCTCCTGCAGAGGAACTGGGTTCAATTCCCAGCAAACACAAGGTAGTTCATAACAGTCTCTCTTTCCAGTTGTAGAAGATCTGATGCTATTTTCTGTCCTCTATGGACACCAGGCATGCACAGGCTGGTTGCAGAGACATGCGTGCAAACAAGAGAAATACAGATAAAATAAGTGAATTTAAAGACAAAAATTTAAGATGACAAGGAGTATGTATCTCAATGTTAGAACACATATGAACATGAGAACTGAGCAACAGGCCAGAGATTATCTCATATAAACAAAGACAATAAAATCAGTCATGCAAATAAAATAAGTTAAGACTCTGCCTTAGGATGGACACAGCAGGAGGCAGGGGCCTTATAGGCTCAGCTACTAAGGATGATGAAACAGGAGAACTGCTTGTGCCTAGGAATTTGCAAAAGAGCAAAACTTGAGTTTAATTTTAATAACAATGAGCTTTATTATTATTATAATTATTATTATTATGTTTTAAGAATATTTGGAGGGCTGGAGAGAGGGCTCAGTGGTTAAGAGCATTGCCTCCTCTTCCAAAGGTCCTGAGTTCAATTCCNAGACAGAATATTGTATACATAATAAATAAATAAATATTTTTAAAAAAGAATATATGGAAAAATTCTAATAAAATAGAAACGTAAAATCCTTGGAAACTTGGCACTGGGAAGGCAGAGATAGGAGGATCCCAGGAGCTTACTAACAGCAGCCTAGCCAACTTGGTGCATCCCAAGACAGAGAAATGAGACCCTGTCTGAGGGCAGGGGGCAGATTGAGAGAAAGGTGGTGGCTCCTGATGAATGACACCTAAAGTTGTCCCTCTGGACTCTATATGCACATATACGTACTCAAAAAACGGTCAGTAGAAAAAGAAGAGCTGACTTAATGCCAGTACTTGGAAAACAGAGGCAAAATAATGCCTGAAGGTTCTAAAAGAGTCAGGGATGGTGAAATCTTAGCTCAAAAAAGGGACTAGAGATATTGCTCAGAGATTAAGAGCACACACTGTTCTGGAAGGGAAGGATTTGGGTTTGGTTCCTGGCACCTATGTTGAACAGCTCACAACTGCCTATAAATCAAACTCTGGGGAACCCTATGGCTTCCAAGGGCACATGCCCTCATATGCACAACATGCAGACAGACACAAACATATGCACAATCAACTAATGTTTAAAGACAGAATATTAATAGGCCATGTTTTAAAATGATTTAGAAGAGCCTCCTTAGCCTGACGGTGGTGGCACATGCCTTTAATCCCAGCACTCAGAAGGCAGAAGTAGGCAGATCTCTGAGTTCTGAGTTTGAGACCAGCCTTGTCTACAGAAAGAATTCCAGGGCTACACAGAGAAACCCTGTCTTGAAAAACCAATTTAAAAAAGAAAGAAAGAAATGAATTTTTAAAAATATTTATTTATTTATTATGTATACAATATTCTGTCTGTG
>LOEQ01002581.1:306991-318171 GCA_001685075.1 Bramus lutescens
CAGATTTCACATTGCTCTTGTGTGTGTGAGTCTGTCTGTCATTAGCCAAATCCCGAGTTCTCCTGTCTTTCGCCCTAGTTCTCCCTCAGCTCATGGGTCCCATGAGGACCAGTCCGTGGCAGAGATAAGTTAGCCATTGAGTCTCGTTTATCTTGTTTTTTTTTTCTCTCCCTTTCTACCTCAGCTATGGGAAATAGGCCTTAATCTAAAGTGGCGGCCTAACAGCAGACCCCAATATGGGAGCTTTCTAATTTCTGTCAGTGAACTTGCAGAAGTTTTTATACATCCAGCCATGCTAAACTCTGACCAGCAGGGCCACCCACTGCAGCTAAGCCTGTCTGGGGTAAGATACCCCCTCTACCTGTAAATGCTGTTTCTCTCTCTTGTTATTCTCAGTGTTTTGCATCATGTGACCACCGCCATCTTAACTAAGGGCGACCACGTGCCTGCCTGCCGCCATGCAGTTTGATAGCTGAGAGGTTTGCCAGTTTAAAAAGGACAAAATAGATTTTAGCATAACTTCTTACTATGTTTAAATAAAAGGTGTTTTCAGATGCAAAGCTCAAGATGTGAGGATCTAACAATGTTTTAGGGTCCAAGAAAATGTTTTAAGTGTACAAACGCAAGCTATCAGATTTCTCTCTCATTCATAGTCTTAACATTAATCAATAAAATTCTGATAAACTATTAATCTAGCTCTGGCAGAGTGCTACCACTACTACACTGCAAGGTCAAGATTTTAAATTCTCTTTGGTTGTTTTCTACCTAAAAAATAATTTTCATTGTGCAAAAACATCTGTCGCAGTCATTTCTGACACAAATATGCTGCCGTTTATACAATGTATATGTCTAAAACTTCTGTTTTCACAAACTCAAAAACTCTTCTAAGTTCCAGGGAGCAGACTTGGAGGGTTCACTTTAAACAGGTCCGATGCACCCCTCCCTCAATTACCAGACCCTAAGAGCCCAAGTCTTCCCACCTTTCCCTGGTCTTGACACCGTCCTCCTCAATCACCAGGACCTAAAGAAATTTTTTTTCTTCCTAAACTTAATCTTGTCCTCTGCTCTGCCAGCACCTCGCCAGGCTCAAGAGACACCAGACAGTTCCACAGAGCCTGGAGAACAGTGAAGCAACCACATATCCTAGGACATGGCCAGCACCACAGCTTCCTCAGGTCCCCCAAGATTTTGACACCCACAAATCTGCAGGAAGCAGTTTTATGAACTTGATGCCCTCATCCCATAACTTGCCACACCAGCTCCTCGCCTTCTGTGGTAGAAGCCCTGTCAGTAGCCTGTCCTTTAAGAGACAAACTGCCCACTCCCAGTCTCTCTAGGCCTCCTGAGGCAAGCTTGCCTCAGTCCCCTTTCTCTCTCTCTCCCCGCCGTTCTTCTGAAGAGGCATCTTTCTGTTTCTCTACCCCTTCCCTTCTCTCTCTTCTCTCTCCTTTCCCCCTCTCTCTGTCCCTCTATTTCTTCTTCTTTTTCTCTTTTGCCCTCATATCCCCTACCCTTCCGTACCCTCCCGATACCCACCAAATAAACTCCCCATACCCAAACTCTCTCTGCAAGGCATATTCGGTTTCCTGAATGGTACCCAAACCACTATGGGAATCCACCAAGGTCCCTCTCATGCCGTAAATAAGAACAAATGGTTCATGAGTGTTATCAAAATATATGATTGTCAAAGAATAAATTTAATTTTTTTGTTTTGCTTTGTTTTTATTTTCTAAGACAAGGTTTCCTTATTATTAGTCCTGGCTGTCCTGGCTGACCTCCAACTCACAGAGATCCACCTGCCTATTCTTCCCAAGTGCTGGGATTAAAAGCATGTGCCACCACTGTCCAGCTCTGACATCTTTCTTATATTTTTTTTTTCCAGCCAGGCAGAGGCATGTAGTGAGTCACTATAAGTTTGAGGCCAACCTTATCTACGGAGTGAGTTTCAGGACAGCCCGTACTATGCAGAGAAACCCTGTCTCTAAAAAATTTAAACAAAGAAAGATGGAGGGAAGGAAGGAAAGAAAAAGAAAGAAAGATAGATAGATAGATAGATGATTGATAGATAGATAGATAGATAGATAGATAGATAGATAGATAGATAGATAGATAGATAGANGGGAGCTACAGCTAGGTGTGGTGGTCTTTAATCCCAGCCAGCACTTTGGAGGCAGAGGCAGGTATCCATCTGTGAGTTGGAGGCCCACCTGGTCTACAGGGTGAGTTCAAGGACAGCCAGGGCTGTTACACAGAAAAGAAACCCTGTCTCAAAAACAAAACAAAACAAAATTCCAAATGCCAAGTGTGATGGTGCACGCTTGTAACCTCTGTACTTGGGAGATGTAGGAAGAAGGTCAGATGTTCAAGACCATTGAGTCTAGCCTGTGCTACCTGAGCCTCTGCCTCAAAAAGAATAATAAGTAAATGAATAAATAAAAATTAAATAAATTTTAGGCTAAGAGTGGTGGCAGGTGACTTTAACCCTTGCAGGTTAATTACTGTGAGGCAGGTGGATTACTGTGAGTTCCAGGCCAGCCTAGTCTACACAGGGAGTTCCAGGTCAGTCAGAGTCACATAATAACCTATGATAAATAAATAAATAAGAAAATACATTTTAAAAGAAAAGAAAATCCCAGCAGCCAACCTCCCTTAGATTTCTTCTTCTTTAAAGCTAGGCTTAACAGGACAGGACATAGACACTGGTCCTAGCCTGGGCTTTTGAAACCTCAAAGCCCTCTCCCAGTGACTCACCTCCACCAAGATCACACCTCCTTTTTCTTCTCTGACAGCTCATCAGCTGAGGACCAATCCTGCAAAATTGTGAGCCTATGGGGGCTATTCGTATTCAAACCCCCACAGGTGCCCAGCCCCGGCAAGGTTTTGGAAATATCTCTTTGCTTCTCAGGGCTCTGATTCAACATACTGGATCAATTTTCGACTCACAGCGTGTCTGAAACTTGATTCTGTTTTAGTTGAAGTATTCATGAACCTTCTGGGTTTAGGGTGCAAGTCAGAGGGGACAGAGCTAACCAAACACTCTGCTCTCCTTAGAGGGGATGATAAAAAGAGCAAAGGCTGCCAAAAGATGTGCGTGAATAGGAGGAGACTGCCCCAGGCTCACCCGTGAATAGGAGGAGACCGCCCCAGGCTCACCCGTGAATATGAGACCGCCCAACAGACAAACCTGGCCTCGGATGGGTCTCTCAAAAGTAAGTGACTGCCCATGTTACTTTCTTGGTGGTATTTTTTTACTGGGGAAAATTCCAATAATTTTGACTTTAGGAACATAAAACTATGGAAGAAACCACTAGAGGAAGTAAAGAACTTTGTTTTAGCAACTGAAACATTCATTTGAAGTGGGTGATCATTTGGGGCATAGCTTCTTCTTTGTTTCGGGAAATGCTGTAAGAAACTTTCATTATCTGAACAATGTGTTACATTCCTGTATTCCCACACTCAAAGGGCTGAGGCAGCAGGATTGTTTCAGGTTTGGGGCCAGCCTGAACTTCACAGAGATGCTAGACTAGCACAGGGTTACATTGTATAACCCTATCTCAAAATAAACCCAGAGTCTTAGTGACTGTTTCTACCATTGCCTCTTCCTTCAGGTTTGCATTACACCTGGGAGAGAATAGCAGGATCTTTCTAGTTGGGGTTCCCCCTCCCTGGAAGTGGCAGGGTAACAGAAGATGGGAAGGTTGAAGGGATTTGGGAAGAAAACACACGAGAAAGAACTGACTGATCTTTCTGGAAGTCGAAGTGGGGCTGACTTTGTATAAGGTTATAAACACTGCCATTCTGTTTCTTATTTTAAAGGACCAAATTTAACATTAATCAATAGATTCACATCTCATTTTCTTTTCCCCACTGTAGTCCTGAGCAGGACTATTTGGGTCAAATGAAATAATAAACTACAAAAAGGGGGGAAATCTACAATAGGATCTCTCTTTAGAAAACAAATTTTTATTGTGACATTTTTGATCTGTATCTGTCAAGAAAATCCACTTTTTTTTTCTTTTCTTGAGACAGGGCTTCACTCTGTAAGCCTCACTGGCCTAGTACTCACTATATAGACCAGGCTGGTCCCAAAGTCTAGGTGAACCTGCTGCCTCTGCTTCCTGCGGGCTGGCCCACAGGTATAGGCTAATATACCCTCCCAGCAGAACTAACTGCCTTTGCCTAGGGTTGGAACCCACACTTGTAATCCAAGCCTTCCGGAGGCTGGAGCAGGATGGCTGGAAATATGAGGCCAGCCTGGACTGTAGAGTGAGTTCAAAGCCAGCATAAGATACAGCAAAATCCTGACTTTAAAAAGAAAAAAAATGTTGTTTTTGCTAGGCCTCAAGCAGTCCAAATATCCAGAAATGAGCTCATCCTGGACTATAGACCTATTTCTGGGAGTTAGATACAAACTAGCATTCCTCAGGAAATGGGAAACTGATTCCCATCTGCCCAAAGAAGACATTTGCCTTATCTCTGGCAAAAGGGACACATGGCTACCAGGGGCATCTCTCAGCATATCAAAGCCCATGCTGGCCTCCTGGCTCCTTCAGCATCACAAGTACCAGTTACGCATTTCAAAGTCCATGATGGTGTCCTAGCCCTTCTCTGCTCTAAACTCCCTCCCATTCCCACCCCCTCCACAGCTACTTACCCTCCTTCTATCATAGCTGCTCTTGCAATCTCTCTCTCTCTCTCTCTCTCTCTCTCTCTCATTACCTCTTGCTAGTCTCTCTATTCTCTTTCTTCTTTAATCCCGGCACTCAGGAGGCAGAGGCAAGTGGATTTCTGTGAGGTAAAGGCAAGTCTAGTTTACATAGTGAGTTCCAGAACAGCCAGGGCTACACGGGGAAACCCTGTATTGGGGGAAAAAAAGATTTTTGTTGTTGTTGTTGTTTGTTTTATCCTGAGATAAATAACTGTCACACTGTAGCCCACACTGGTCTGGGACTCCCATTGTAGAACTCACTGATGTCCTCCTGTCTCTGCCTTTGGAATGGTGGAATGCTTGATTGATTGAAAACATGGTTACCCTGGGTTGAAAAGATGGCTCAGCAGTCTAAAGCACTGGGTGTTCTTCTAGAGAGCCTGGATTCAATTCCAAGCACACACATAGCAGTCTGTCTGTAATTCCAGTTCCAGGAGACCCCATACCCTCATACAGACATATATATGGGCAAAACAGTGATAAAAATAAATAAGTAAATAAATAAATCTTTTTAAAAATGAACATGGCCACCCATGTTGAAGTCCAGCTCCAGCTGAGAGAACCTGGGAGGACATGAGGAGTTGACACTGTTTGAGTTAAGGCTTCACCTCAGCCCCTGGCATTCTACACCCAAAGAGTCTGGTATGCTTGGTTGGAAGTGTTACCCCAGTCCCTGGCATCCATATATCCAAAACAGCCCAATAAACCTCTCTTCTTATGCAATAATCCAAATCAGACCAAGTCAAACTAAATTTCAAAAAGCCCAGGTTTAATGGATTCTAGAGCTCCCAGGTCGTCTTCCAGTCTCCCAGAGAGAGGAGATGGGGAAAAAGACCCAGAAACCACGTGTTTGTTCTCTGGGGGCAGTTTAAATGCCCTGTGGGATTTGTCTTGAGCATCTCTGGAGAGGGGTCATTGTTTGGCAGGCTTTCTCAGAGGTAGAGTCTGTACTGAGGCAGCTCCAAGGTGAGGGGGCTTGGGATAGAACTTTCCACCCAGACATTCCATACTCTTTGGGTATATTGATGCCAGGGGCTGGGGTGGCACTTCCAACCGAACAGACACTACTAAACACACAGGAGGCTTCTCTGAGGGACAAATTGAATTTTTTTTCTTCTGTGTTTTTCTCTTATCCCTTTTATATCACCTAAAAATCTTTACACAAGAAGAGATTACCTCATCACCACAAGTTACATATTTTCTAAAAGCAAATTAAAACCTTTACACAAGAGAAAATCGCATTATGATCATGAGTTACCTTTTTTCGTAGAAGCCCACAAGTAGTTAAACCTTTTTCTTTGTATTAATTTTCCCACCATAACATCTTCACCCTGAAGCAATTATTCTTTTATTGCTGATTAACAAAGTTCTAAGCAAGCCAAGTGTATTTCAGCCAGTTCTTTGTACCAACAGGCAGCTGTTTGTGGTTTCAGTGCAGCAGATTTGTCGCGACCACCTCGACCAGCAAGGATGACGCAACACCAGAGCTCTTCTTGCAAGCAGTTTATTTAGGACCTTATTAACAAGCAATTCTCTCTCTCTCTCTCCCCGGGCAAGCCTCTCCCAGCCCTTAAGTAGGCCTGGGCTACCAACCCTGGATTGCCACGTGGACACTGTCCATAGGTTCACACATAAGCAGGCAGCTTACGATCATTGCGTGATCAGAATATGATTCTGGCCTCAGCCTTATATGGAGTTGTTTATCACAGAGCACACTCGCTGTTGGGCTAGCGGAAGGCAGAAACCAGCAACCAGCGCCATCTTTAAGGCGCGGCACTTCGCAGCTCTCTACACAGATTCCTGGCCTATTTCTTCTCTACAAAACCTTAAGCAAATGGTCTAGCTAACCATATGTTTCTTTTTTATTTATACACAAGAGAGCCGTTTAATTTCCTCTCCCAACTTTGCTTTGTTCAAGGTGCATCCAGAAACCTGCAATTAATTATGTAAGTTCCATGACCAAGAAATTCAACCTTTGTGTGCAGGGACAGAATTGCTCTCCATGACCAAAGAACCCAACCTGACCTTGTGTGCAGGGACAGAATTGCTTTTTTTGATCATCAGCTTGTTCTCCATATACAGCATTTATGGGTCCATAATGTACAAGACTTCTTTTTTCTTAGTTTCCATTCTCAACAAGTCTCACATCTTGAAAAATGGGGTGACTTCTAATCTTATTTTTGTCTTTTGTATCTCTCATTGGAGTGACTGGCAGAGCAACCTAAACCATTTCCCTAATCATATTCACTGACTGTCTTAACCACCTGTATCTTCTTGGTTGACTCAAAAAGTTCAACTAAATCATTGATCCAACTAAGCATCATCGTTCTTGTAAAAATCATCTTCATTATGATCTGCAAGTAAATTGCCCAGTGAGGTGTGGAATTTTCCTATGAAACAATCACACTATACTAGATACAGTGGGATGTTTTCACTTAGTAGCAATACCATGCCAAATACAGTAAGAACACAGCAGCAGCAAACAGAAGGCACAGCAGGGCTGAGGAGACTTCTGGAGACCAACCCTGGAGTTGGGTGCCTCTCGGGGTGCCTCTTGGGGTGCACTTATCTTAGATGTGTTTCCAGATGAGCTGTACTCCATAAGCTCCATTTCTCCTGCTTCCAACAGTTTGTAGACTTTTTCCACTTAAAAATTTATTTAGCTGAGTAGTGGTGGTGATCGCCTTTAATCCCAGCACTCAGGAGACAGAGGCAGGGGATCTCCAAGCTTGAGGCCAGCCTGGGCTACAGAACTAGGTCCAGGATAGCCAGGGCTACAAAAAGAAACCCTGGCTTGAAAAAAATAGATCTAAGCATGGTGGTTCATATCTGGAATCTTAGAATTTAGCTGACTGCGATAGGCCTATTATCAACAGATCTGAGGCCAGTCTGGGCTATAAGGTGAATTCCTGTGTGAAAGCCTGTCTCAAAACCATGGCAGCAAAAATATTTAATTTTGTACTTAGGCACTTATATTCTTTTTATTAAAGAGATATTTGTAAATGTTAGGTCCTGTAAAACCTAGATCTCTGCACATGAAGTTAAGAGCCATCGAGATATTTTTATTTGTACTTTTGGAGAGAAAGGAAAGAAAAGCCTGAGCCTAACAGCTCTCAATGAGAAGTCATCACGGGAGAATGAGGCTTTTGCCTCAAGGTCTAAGAATCCCAATTTCTTAGAAACTCATTTGTCTCTAGCAAACAGAGCCCACCTGAGAAATTGCTGCTATCAAGAAGCCATGCTTTACTCTATTCTTTTCTGTCTATGATTACTTCCCAAAACTCTCTCAGACGTGGGATCCATTTGTTGTCTGAGGTTTCTGTCCTGCCCAGTGGAACATGTTTTTTTAAGCCCCTAGTATTAACATGATGTTTCTTAAGAAATTTTGAAGCTTCCAACATTTTCTATCAATAATTGATCACTTTCTTCGTTTCCTTTTGCTAATGGCCCAGGTAACCCAGTATGAGACTGAATACGGGTAATATAAAGTGGGCAATTTCTTTCTCAGATTGCATGTTGTAGGAGTATAAGTTCCAATGGTTTCTATTTGTAATACAACACTTTCTTCATATTGAGAATCAGTAATTATATTAAGAGATTAATTAAAAGCTAATAAAACCATCAGAATGGCCTATAACTCTGATTTATGAACTGAGTCATATGGTCTTTGAATTACTTAACTGATATTTCTTGCTTTATAAACAGCCATTCCTAATTTATTTGCATCAGTATAAGATGCAAGAGCCCCAGAAATAGGTACCCTTTTCACTATGCAGGGAAGAATCCATTCAGTTCTTTTATAAACTGAATCCACTTACTTTTTGAATATTTGTTGCTAATTTCTCCTAAGAAATTACTACAAATTCTTTGCCAATTGTCATTAATCTCCCACAATTGCACAATTTCAGCATTAGTATAGGATACCATAATCTCAGCTGGATCCATACCTAACAATTGACAAAGTTTTATTCTTCCTTTTAAAATTAGTTCAGAAACTTTCTCTGTATAAGTCTTTATTTTTTTATACTGTTTGTGAGCTAGGAAAATTCATTTCAAAATACTATCCTCCCTCTGGACGATGAGTCCAGTAGGGGAATGATTGGAAGGTAAAATTACTAAAATTTATTCAGTTGTAGGAGTCAATCAATCCATTGGGCATTTTGTAGTTTTTGTTCTACCTGGGCTAATTCTCTTACAGCCTCAGCTGTTAAATGTCTTAGACTGTTTAAATCTGAGTCACCTTGCAAAGTTTGAAACAAATTGCTCAATTCATGGGTAGATAATCCAAGAGTCAGCTGCAACTAGTTAATATCACCAAATAATTTTTGAAAATTATTGAGTATGGAATTGATACCTTCTAATCTGTATTTTTGTGGCTGAATTTTTTGTTTATTCCATTTAACTCTTAAGTATTTTAAAGAATATCCTCTTTGGTTTTGTTTGTTTGTTCAGGAGACATCTGTAATCCCCAACAGGGTAAAATTTTCTGTACTACATTATTTTTCCTAAAGTATCTATATCAGAAGCAGTCATCCATATAATGATATATAATAGAGTGAGAAAATTGTTTATGTACCACTTTCAGTGGTTGATTTATATAATATTGGCACAAAGTTGGGCTATTTAGTATTTCCTGTGGGAGGATATCCCAATGATATCATCTCCCTGGCTGGGCATTGTTTACAGCAGAAACTATAAAAGCAAATTTTTCTCTAAACTGTTCTTGTAAAAGATCAGTAAACAGCAATCCTGCAAATTCATGACTACACTAAGCCAATCTTTAGGTAATAAAGAAGGTAAAGAAATCCCAGGCCATAAAGATCCCATAGGTTGAATTATCTTGTTAAGAGCTCTTAGATCAGTTAACATTCCCCATTTTCCAGATTCCTCCAAGGGTTAGTAATTTCCTCAATGTGCTTTACTGTATTTTTACCAGTTCTTCAAGCACCTGAGATTTCTCTTTAGTAAGGGTCGCTGTTCTACCCATACAGGCTTATTAGTCGACCGTTCTAAAGGCAGAACAGTTGGCAGTGGCCCCTACTCCACATTTGAATAGCCAATTCCTATTTTGTCCTGCCAGTGGACAATTTGTATAGCCTGTGATTTTCCATGACATTTTTTTCCAAGACCTTTTCTAGGAACATACGCCATTTTTAACATCATTTTGCAAACTGTTTCTGAAATTGGAGGAGTATTAATTTGAGTTCACCATTGTTATAATAAATCTCTCCCCCCTTAAGTCCATGGCTGTATCAGCTACATTAAGGCTTTAGCATCCCTATTTGTCCTTCTGGTCCTATATATTTAATCTACTCTTAACTCTGTTTTACCTGTGATAAGGTTCCAATGCCTACAAACTGAGTAGAGACTTCCTGCAAAGGTCAGCTGGGATCCCAGGATTCTTGAGAAATTATAGATACAACAGCACCAGAATCCAATATTCCTTCAATCTCAGTCCCATTTAGTTTTATTTTTAATTTAGGCCTTTCATCATTGATGACTGTTTGCCAAAATACTCTTTCTACTACTTCCCAAACCTCTTGTCCTGCTCACAGGAGCTGCTTTGCCCTTAAACTATGGAAGTAACAGCAACTGAGCAATTACCATCAGCTTCTATTGGCATAGTCCTTTTTACATGTGCCATAATTTTAACTTCTCCCTGGTAACCGTTAAGTTTTTCTGCCCTAGTAAGCCTCTCTGCTGATGAAATAATCCAAATTAGACCAAATCAGGCTGAATTAGAAGAAGTTAAGGTTTAATGGATGCCAGTGCTCCCAGGCAGCCCCCTGGGAAAACAGAGGAGGAAAGGGGGAGACCACGTGTTTGTTCTCTGGGTGGCAGTTTAAATAGCCTGTGGGAGTGGTCTTGACCCTCCCTGGGGAGGGGGTCACTGTTTTGCAGGCTTTCTTGGAGGTGGAGTCTGGACTGCAGCCACTCCCAGGGAAGGGGGCTTGAACCCCCAGCCAAACATTCCAGATTCCTTGTATATATGGATGCCAGTGGGCGGGGGTGAGGCTTCCAAACATTCCAGACTCTTTGGCTAAAAAGGGGTGCTGACTCAAGTCTGGCCACTTCCTGTAGGCATGGGGTGACATGGGAGAGGGGAAAGCTGGGAGTGAGCTCACGCTCAGCAAGAAGTATGGCTGAAAAGGTGTCCAGTTTACTGCCATCTTGGAGACCTCAGGCAGCTGTTCCTTGAGGGAGATGAGAAGGCAAGTGGCTAGGGGAAAAATATATTAGTATTGGCCCTATGAATGGAGCTAGCCATGGGAAGGGTCATTAACTGCCAGAAAGAATGGGACAGAGAAGTGCTCTGGTTGTTCAGGAGAGGCTCAGGTGAATAAGTGAGACACCAGAGTAGATAGGCCCTTTAAAATCAGATTTTAGTTGGTAGGTGTCCTTTTGTGCCAGGAGAGTTGGTGTCGCACCCACCCTCATCCAGCAAGGAATGACGCAACACCGGAGCTCTTCT
>LOEQ01002582.1:84602-101230 GCA_001685075.1 Bramus lutescens
ACAACAGTCACTCTCTCTCTCTCATGGCTTCTACTCGGTGTGGTCGGTGAAGGCAAGTCTCTCATCAGGACGAACAGAGATTGAAATATGGTTTAGTCATACCCCAAGAAAGAAGAATTAGAGACAGGCTCTCACTCTGTAGCCCTGACTGCTTTAGAACTCACTGTGTAGACGAGGCTGGCTTCAAACCTGTGGTGATCCCCATGCCTCTGCTTCTGGGGTGCTGGAATTATATAGGTATCCATCGCTGCATCTGGCTTTAGAAAAACCATTTGTGGTGTATGTCTGCCCATCTTTGCCCTATGACACGTGTTGGCTTTGCTAGATCTTCTTTCAGGGTGAGGGAAGGCCACTATAGCTTTTGTCCCAGATGCCTACCCAGTGCTTGGGACACAGAAGGTGGGGACCAAGGTTTGGTGGGTAAAAGCACTGTTGGTTGGGGAGGGTTCCCTCCAGTCTGAGGATGGAGGTTTGCAGGGGTGTACAAAGGTGAGTGGGGAATGATGGTGAGAGCAGACATCAGCTTTCAAACACTGGCTCCACAAGGCAGGAAAGCCTCCAGGCCCACAGTCCATCCGTCCTTTTCCTGATGGGTAAAACCAGGTCTACAAAAACTCCAAATAAACTACCACCCCTGCTCCCACCAGCACAGCAGCCTTGTGTCTTAGTGGTCACAAACCTGACAGGGATGGGCTGAAGCAGAGTATTGCTGTGTTAGGCAGGCTGGCTTCCAACTAGAGTCACCCCCCTGACTCAGCTTCCCAGGCTTTGTGCCACCAAGCGTGGCTTGCAAATGTTCTGATAGCATGAAAGCTCTCCGCTCTCCACCTTCCACCTCAGGTTGCCAAGGTGGCTTCTCTCCTTGGTGCTCCTTTGGTCTGCCTGCCAGCTAATTAGTTTCGGAGGCTGAATGTTTCCCGGCTTGACAACCAGCTTCCCCCTTGGCTGNCTGCCTGGTCACCAATGGCAGCTTGGCCTCAATGAATCACATCAAGCAACTTTCGAGGGAAGGCGTGCCTCAAGAGCTGGGAGGCTAGCAAGGGACTGTACGGGCTCTGAATGAAAAGCAGGTGCTGAGGGGTTAACTCTGCTACTATCTTCTTCAGCATCTTGTACTTAATGTTATGAAAGCCTCTACAAATGTTCCCTGATTTGTCAGGGGCATCACGCTTTCGTTCCCTATGTCAGGCACTCTGATTTGTATGTTGGGGATCGGCTCACAATTGTCTAACTATTGGTAAAGTGTTTTGAATGCCATTTTTGAAATTCCTACTGAAAGAGTGTTGGCTACCCTGGAGGTGCCACTTCTGCAGTCTTAGACACAGAGCAGTAAACAAGGATGCTTCGGGGTGGCCCAGGCGGCAGTGTTCCCTGATTGCCAAGTGAGGTTACAGCTTTTGTTTCTGAACTCTCCAGCTCTGCCTTTGGGAAAGCTGGAATTACATGCTCTTTCCTTCAGTGGATTAATAAAAGTTAGATACTGGCTTCAAATTCACTTCCAGAACTTTGAACTAAAATGAGCTTTCTTTCTAGAACATTGTCCCAGACAATAGCTGTGCAGCAGGGTCTCAGAGGCCACAGCAGAAGAACCCAGAGTGGACAGGACAGCTGGACGTTGATCTGTAGAAACCATTTTTGGGTTTGGTCCCACCAGAGGTAACTTCATCTTGAGTGGCTTCATGGGCTCTCCTGGTACAGTGCAGCGAGTGTCCTGGGACAGGGCCATGAGTGTGTCCTGCTGGGAGTGCTGGAGAGCCTGGTTCCAGTGTTCTTGCTTTGGCCTTGCCAACCTGTGGATCTCTGAGCGTCAAGGCATGAGACTGAGCTGGACCCAGCTTTCCAGAATTCTGAATAAACTCATCTGCTGAAGAAGGGTTTGAAGAGAGAATGAAGGCGAGAGGAGGACCCACAAAGTTGCATGGTCATGGAGAAAAACCTGTGTTGTTTTAGACAAGTTCAAGTCTGATGATATAAGGCTGTGTCTGGGGCCATGTCAGTCCCAGTCCCATGGAGAAGTCTATGAGCTCTTGCTTACCTGAGAGAAGTCCCTGGGAAATCACTGCCTATGCACCTTATTCCATTCCTACAAAAGAAAAACACATCCATAGGCGAATCTCTGTCCTTTGTTCGAGACCATGGGCTTTGGGCCTCTGGAGGCTAGGCATAGGGATTGCTGGTGCCAGCTCTTCACACATCACTGACAACTCTGCAACTGGCCTGGTTCATTGCCTCGGGACTCATTGGCCAGCCTTGGTTTCTCCCTAGTGATGTCTGTGCCCATCACTCTACCAAGGGAAGAGCTCTGTATAAGGACAAAAGTCTCTGGGGAACTGGGAGGCCTGAGAGAATAGAAGTGTGCCAGCCAGCTGCATTAGGATGGCAACTTGGACTTCCATGCTTTCATCTTTTTTACTTTCAGCTCCCTTCCTCCTACCCAGTGCCAGGGTGGCAGTATTCTTAATGGTGATTTTGAAAAAGGTGCTAGGCGTCTACCCATTTGCAAACCATCATATCTAATTTGCATAGCAAATCCAGGAGGCCCTAACTCTGCATATCGAAAGTGGAATACAGTATAAATATGATAATTGGGTTAGGTCAGCTGACTGCAAGTGTAGTCACAGTTGACCCACAGGCCCTGTGCACATGAACTACAGTGGTGGTTTGTCAATCAGGCACTTTATTCTAATCCTGGAAGCAGAGCCCCAGAATGTGCCTTCATGTGCACACACAGACTAATGGACAATCCCTAAGGAGAAATAGGTCATCAGACAGTTCCTGCACAGGGCCAGTGTGGCCACGGAAATCCCCATGAAGGGGAAGGGACATTTCTGTAGACCACCTTTGTTCAGTGGTCTTCTGTCAGAGGAATCCTTGCCTGTGGCCTGCGGGTGGTCAATGGACAAGACTGTCTCCTTGAAATTGCTGACGAAGTAGCCAGCAGCTCAATATTTGAGGAGAACAAGTTTCTGGAAGGAAGGGGTCTGGGAGGCCTTCAGGCCTTCCTACCTGTCCTGAACCTCAGGCACCCTGTCATACTGGGGCAGTCAGTCATCTAGGGTGGCGAGCCAGGCCTTGGCAGCTGTTATCTGGGGACTCAGGAAGTCTGGGCTCCTGCTCAGCAAGGGAAACAATTACCTTGGCAGCTGGCCACTTGTTTTTCTGTCTGCCACTCAACTCTCTCTTTGGCCTGACACATGAGTCCCCCTAGCTGACCCCCCACCCCCTCAGGACACAGATCATCCATCATGGCAGTGCCATCCAGGGCAGTAGCAGGTGGCTTGTCATTTTTATCAGCAGAACTCAGGAAGAGAGGCGCAAGCAGTGGGCCTGCTTTGGTGGATTAATATGAGACGATGCAAGCACCTTCTGCAATTAGTTAATGGCTTGGCTATGTGGGGTAGGCTTCTTTGGCCTTCTGTCTCGGGATTAATGACCTAAGATGACAGATGGGAACCTAAACTCGTTTAGGAAAAGAAAACATGTCTGTGTGAAGTAGGAGGATGGGTGGAAGCAGTGGTCCAAGTTCTGGGGGTGGGGTGGGGTGGGGTCAGGATGGAAAGCAGAAAATAACAATTGGTTATTGAGCAAGGATGGGGTTGGGCCAAAGAGATGGTTCATGTACAGTTGTAGGAACTGGGGTTTTATTAGGAGCTGTACTCACATCAGGTGTGTGTGTGTTTATCTGTGTTTGTACAAGTTGGGTGTGCCAGCGGATGGATATATAAACATGTATATTTATGTATGCTTAACTATATGTGTGTTGCTGACTGTGTATGTGTCTGTGCACATAGAAGTGAGTGTGGTGCTTCTATATATTAGGTACATGTTTTAGATGTATATTGTGTTGATCATGGCTACGTATATGTGTTTGCAGTTCATGTTTATGCGGTGTGTGTATGTATGTGGATGTGTGCATGCTCAATTCTGGGTCTGGACATATAGAAGCTAAGCAGGTTTTAATTGGTTGTTAAACTTACCAGGCAGTCCGCTCTGTTGGCTGCTGAGTGATTCGGAGTTCAGGCTACCATGGCTGCTGCTAGGGCCACACACCACACTGACCATACCTTTTCTATCAGCAGTTTTTGCTCTGTTTCTTGCTGAATGGCCTCAATTCTGTTACTGCACACAGCTCTATCCATAGTGCATGAAAAGTTGAGTTTCTACACAGCGTCCCAGTTTAGCGACTTGGAAACGGAGCATCTATTTCTGCGGTTTACAGCATTTGCCAGGTTCTCCCAGGCATGGATATTCTCACCGTGGTCAACTTCTACCCAAGAACAGTGTACATTGGCTGCCCCAAGCTGGTAGAAGGAGAGCTCCCACAGGCTGTCGCTCTTGTCTGTACATTAAATCTGATTGCCTTCCCTTGGACTCAAACTTAGCCCTTGTCCTGGTTAATTGTTTCCTCGGCTTGACACAAGTTGTCTGGAATGAGACTTGAGAAACGTTTCCATCAGCTTGGCCTGTGGGAATGTCTGTGAGAGAGTTATTTTGTATTGATGATTGATGTGGGAGGGCCAGCCCACTGTGACTGGTGCCACTCCTGGGATGGTGGTACTGTGTGGTATAAGAAAGCAGACTGAGGAAGTCATGAAGAACAAGGCAGTAATTAGCTCTCCTCTATGGCCTCTGGATCAGCTCCTGCCTTTTGGTTCCTGTCTCGAGTTCCTGCTCTGATTTCCCTGAGTGATGGACTACAGCTGTAAGCCTTTCCCTCCCTCATTGCTTTTGGTCACGTTGTTAATCGCATCAAGAGAACCCAATGACAGTGAGGGAAAGGCTGTAGCAGAGGGAAGCCAGGCAGGGATAAGAAAGGCCAGATGCAAGCTGCTCTCTTCAAGACCTGGGACAGGGGGGTGGGGGTTGGCTGACCTGCATTTTCTAGGGACTCAGCAGTGTTCCATGTTAATTTTCTCTAAAACAAGGATGTCAGGGAAAACCTCTGAATGCCAGTGCCTACTGCGGAGTCAATGTCGCATGACCGGGAGTTTTTGATCCCCTGGCCGGAGAACAGAATGTTGAGGGGCCCAGGACAAGTGGTTGACTCATTTCCCCCTAGGAAACAGGCCAGGCATCTAGGTATGGCTAATCAGGAAGCTTGTGTGTATGTGCGTGTCTGGCTGTGCAGGTGGCAACTGCAGAAACAGCCAGGCGGCTTACCTGGGGCCTTCCTAAGGTCAGGCAGAGGATAAAGCCAGGGAAGAACAAGAGCGGGGATGCAAAGGCGAGTTGTGAAGACGATGGGTGGCCAGTGACCTTGACAGCTTCAGGAGCCTGAGGCTGCTGGAGAATGGGAGCTGCCCGGGGGAGTCAGAGGACTGCTGGTGGCACAGCCACCCTGCGGGCATTGTGGACCTGGTTAAACGGGAGGAAGAAAGAGGGTGTGGCTGTCCAGGAAGCTCGTGCCAAGCTGATTCCCAGTACATGCACAAACCAATAGCCGACAGCAGCGCTATTTGGAAGCTAGTTAGAAATGGACACTCTTAGGACCCACCTGGGTTCATACAAGGAGCCATTTTGGGCATGTGGCCTGGTGATCTATATGCCCTTCAGCAAGTTCCGGGCTTCAATCAAGTATAAGAACCAATGTTGTGAAGGAGTAGTTAGCTGGGCATAGTGGTACATGACTACAGTCCCAGTTGTGAGGCACAGGAGGACTGCTTGAGCCCACAGATTTGAGGCCAGCAGAAAGGAAAGGAGCAGTAGTGTCTTCAGCGGCAGTGTCACTGTATAGTCATGTGCTGCTTCTGCCTTGCTTGTCCCCTAAGATCCACTTGTGGCCATTTTAGCTCATGTTCTGGTTTCCAGAGACCAAGTTCTGTGGACTGCCACATTGGGGGTCCTTGACAGTTAGCTTTCAATTGACCATAGGGCTGACTTTCAGTTGGCTCTCGCCAGTAGGAGGGATGACATTCTATTTGTTTTTTGCCAGTGGGCGGGTGCCTTTTCAGTTGGTTTCAGGTAATAGGATGTCTGACTCTTAGTTGCTTTCAGCGAATGGGTGGGCTTTCCTTGGATTTGGTTGCTATGAATAACAGAAAAGAGGCCAGTAAATGAGAGGTCAAGTTAGTTTCTTTTCTTTGCTCTCTTTCTGCTTAGCAACTTGCTAAGAAGAAAGCAACATCTTTCCCTCACTACCCCTCCTACTGGACACCCCCTAGGAGGGCCTACCATTCTTTGAGCCTCACAGTCTTTCATCTTACCCCGAGAGTACCAATGGTTCTCTACCATCCTTAATTTCAGGGTGCCTCATCAATATCTCCTCATTTCCCCCCTGCTTTGCAATGCCCAATGGATAGCATTTGGGACATAAATGGGTGCCACATTGTAACGCAGATGCTGATGCTGCCCCTGGCCAGCTTTGGAAAAGGGACACTTTCTTCTCTCTTCTCTGTTTGTTTTTGTGCTTTGAATGTGAAATGTTCCCCACTGGCTCATGTAAGTTTGAACAGTTGGACTCCCGTTGGTGGTGTCATTTTTGAAGGCTCTTGAGTCTTTAGGAGGTGGAGCCTTGCCAGAGGAAGTGGGCCCTCGGGGTCAGGCCTGAGCTTTCAGAGCCTAGCCCTGTTTCCTGGCTGTTCTGTTTCCTGGCTGTAATATGATCAGCTGCCTCATGCTCCCATGGCTTCTTGACCATCATAGACTTGAGACTGTGAGCCAGAACAAACCTTTCCTGTCCGAAGCTGCTTCTTGTCAGAGAGTTGGTCACAAGAGCAAGTAAAATAAATAATGCAGTGTCTATAGGAAAAGAGAAGGACCATATCTGGCCCAGTACCCACTGCAAGCCAGGTGAGCTCAGGGTTGTTCTGTGTGGAATTGAAGTCACCGTCTCCCTAGCCCTCCGTTGCAGGCACTGTCATTTCTGGTTTAATAGCAGTGGGGCCAATGTTCAAGGCCTATCAACTGATAGGGGCAAAACCTTGGTTTGAATTTCTTTCAGTGTAGTTCATGTGTCTTTGTATTACCTGCACCCAAAGATGCTTACGAATAGATAATAAAACTGTTTAGATCCTTCCAATGTCAAGATTATGTCCCAATTGTAGACACAGACCAGAAAAATATTGCGAGGAAGAGATTTGTTTTTAAATATTGGGCAGTGTGACTTGGGAAGGCATTAGCAGGTGATATGGGAAGGGTGTGTGCACTGTGTTCTTTTAGGGACTGTCAGATATTGGTGACTTCACATAATCAGCAAGTGGATCCAATGGAGAGCATGACCCATTGCCCAGACAGGGAAGTGAAGACTTACAAAGGTCAAGTCATGTGTACAATAGCAACTCTTCCCTTCACCCCGTCTCTCAACCCTGCTTTATTTTCCCTCATGCACCAGCTTTTATTGTGTAGTGCCAGCCTGTCCTCATCGAATACCATTCCCTGAGTGGTGCCTGGCATATGCTCATTTAACAAATATTGGTGGAGCCAATGAAAGTACATTGCAGGTCTGGGAATTTGCAGAGCTGGGAAATTTCAGTTCTGGGCCTGGGATTCAGGAGCCTCTGGTTTGTACTTCAGTGCGGTCTCACCTCTCCTCAAATCAACACCTAGAAGAGGATGCTTACTGCGCTCCTACCATGCCTGGGCTCTGTGATGTGTCTGCCTCAACACCTGGGACAAGCGTTCCTTGTGTTCTTCTGTAATTTCACTTTCCCCCCAAACCATTTTAGGGTTTGATCTCCCCCCTTTTGCCTCACTAATTTTAATCTGGTTCTGCTTGCTCTGCTTGTTGGCCTTCACAAAGTGCTTGGGGTTCTCCAGTGATCCACATAAGTCACCCAATTCATTGTGAGTCTACTGTCTCAGAGAATCAAGCATTGCTTTCTAAAGCTACACGATGTGGCTTGCACAACTGTATCTAGCAGGGTGGGCAAATGCACAGAATGGTAGCAAATGCCCTTCTGAACTCCAGTCCGTGAGCACGTGGATCAGGGGTCTCGAGACTCCTTGCTGCCCCTCGTGTTACAGAAGTGGCCCCTGCCCTTGGCAAGCTTCCTGAGGCACTCAGTGATAGGCAGCTTATAGTTCTCAAACGTCTCAGAGGGCAGGAGCCTTGGCTGGGCACTATTATTTTACAGATGGGTTCTTGATACATGCTGCTTGCAACCAAATTCATGATCGCTGAACAATGACAGCGACATTAGATTTGTGTCCCACTCGACTTGCTAGGAGAGACAACTGAGGCTCAGAGTGGGAACCTGCAGAGTTGCTTGTCCCCAGGGTGTCATTTTCAGCTACACCCAAAGCACTACACACTTCAAATATCAGTTGGGGCTTTGAACAGAGAAATCTCTACACCCCCCTCTTCTGTTGTGGTTCTGGCGTTGGGAGTATCTTCAAATGTCACCATGTGGGGACTTCTGATATATGAGGCTCTCAACTGGAGAAAAGATATCGCTTTGGCAAGGCATGTTTAGAAATACCTTCTGCCACGCCTCCTGCTCTGGCCAAATGCAGGGGCCAGGCTTGTGAATACAGAGTCCCTGCTTTGGGCTTGATAAATTTTCTGGGACACCCCACAGTATGGTCAACCTGCCACGTGGCAGCACCTGTCACAGAAGATGCAGCCTGCCTGTTAGATTTGTACATGGGAGGTTTGGGCCAATCTTCTGGGGGCATCTGGATAGCATCCTGTGAACAGGGAGCTAAGTAGGAGGCTAAATCCTGGTGTCTGTTGCAACAATCATTTGAAGAGACAAGAAGCTTCAAGTCACCAATGGTCTCTGCTGAGGACATTAAGGTCAGAAACCATGCGGTGACAGAACTATAGTACAGTTTCCCACATTCCATTCTAGAGCGAGACAAAACTCAGACCCCTTTAAAATGGCAAAGACCCCTCCCCACCCCTCACAAGGCGTTCACAATACCACCAATTATTCATTCAGTCAGCATTTTCTGAGCTCTTTCCAGGTGACAAAAATACAGTTTGTACCAGTTCAACCAGACACTTGTGACTGTTCACTTTATGTGTCGATCCTACTTGGCTCCAGGGCATCTAAATACTTGGTCAAACATGGTTCTGAGTGTTCTCCATGGGGATGGTTTTGGGTGAGATTAGCATTTATATTATAAGACTGAGTAAAGGAGTTGACTCTCCCCTATCCAATGGATTGAAGCCTTGAGTAGAACAGAAAAAGAGAGGCCTCCACTAGCAAGGGAGAAGTCTACAGTGACTACCTTCGGACACCCCTTCTGCAGCACACCTGTAGAGGGTACTATCTCCTAAATCCGCCCCCCCCCGCATCTCCTGCAGGGCAGCCATCTTGCACAACACTCCACCAGCTCTAACACCCAACTGGCTCAAGGCTAAGATACCTCCCTCAGAGTTGGTGTGTGTGTGTGTGTGTGTGTGTGTATTATGTGTATATTGTGTGTATTATGTGCATGCTTTCATGAGTATGAAGGCACAGGGTCGATGCCAGGAATCTTCCTTGATCATGATCTACCTAATTCATTGTAGCAGATCTCTTGCTACCCATGTGCTGCACAGATTTCCTCACCTCTGACTTTGGAGGCTGGGGTTACAGGTGAGCGTGACACCCACTCAGGATTTCCAGGTTCTGGGAATCTGAATGCCAGTGCTTTTGATTTAACCACTGAGCCATTTCCACGGTCCTATTAAAGAGTTTGAACCTGAGACGGGGTGAGCACTAAGCCAGGTACCAGAGGCTTTACTAGGTCATGTTCAGGAGCCCTGTTGACCTGACCATCTTTTCTTCCCTGTAGAGACAGTGGGGCAGTGAGGAAAACCTGAGAGTGCAGCCAAGGTTGGGGAGAGAGTCAAGCAGCTCTTTGTCCCAGCTCTACCTTGACCTAACACTTTCTTTCATAGGACATTCTAGCGTCTTTTTACCATAAATTCTCAAATTGGTTTCTATCACGTGCACATACACACACTCACACATATATATACACACACACACATACACACACATACACACACATTCACACACATACACACACATACACACACATTCACACACATACACACACATTCACACACATACACACATTCACACACATACACACACATACACACACATACACATACACACACACTAAAGGAAAGACAGAAGCAACAAAAGAAGAAAATGAAGCCGCAGTCAAGGTTGGTGGATGAATTTGAGGCTTTGTGGTCACAGAAATGCTAGAACTGGGCTGTATTATTATCTTTGAGCCCTCCTGCAACTAGCCCAAATATGTACAAAATTCTCAGGGACAGCATTCATGCCAGTGCAAGGGTGAGAGCAGATGGCATTGTCTCTATGGGTAGCATTAGAAGGGGCACTAGGCAATTTGGAAATGACTCATTTTTCAATCATCTTTTGCACATATGTGTTTATAATACGTGTGTGAGAGAATTTGTGCATGTGTTTGAGTGTAAGTGTGTATATGCCATAGTATGTATTTGAAGGTTAGCGGACCATGTCAGGTGCAGGTCCTTGCTTTCCACCTCATCTTAGACCTCGTCTCTATGTCAGGGTTCTTTATGCCATGTTAGCTTTAAGGGATTCTCCTGTCTCTGCTTTCCATCTCACCAGAGAAGTGCAGACATGTACTTCCGCACTTGGCTTTACATAGATTCTGGAGAGTTGAACTCAGGTCTTTATGCTTGCATGAAAAACAATTTTCTCCACTAAGCTATCTCCTCAACTCTAGAATAGTTCTTAAAATGTCATTTGAGTCAGCCAGGTGTGGTGGTTCATGCCTTTAATTCCAGTACTCAGAAGATAAAGTCGGGTGGATGTCTATGAGTTCAGGGCCAGCCTGATCTATATAGTGAGTTCCAGTATAGTCAGTGCTATAGTAGGACACCCTGTCTCAAAACCAACCAACCAACCAAACAAACAAACGAGTGTTAATTGGAGCATCACCATCGTAACCTGGGAACTTGGTATAAATAAATACCTTGCATTTATATTCTGGGTGTGTGGCCCTCTTCATGATTCTGAAGCAATGCTAAAGCTCTAAAAAGAGCACAGCATGAGAAGCCATGCCCTACAACCTTCCATCTTGACAGTCAGCATGGCAATGAACATTGAGAAGTCTTCAATAGTGGCAATGACAGGCTGCTATCCCCATCTGTTTTGCAAATGCAAAAGCCCTCCTCCACCAGCTTCTGTGGTTTAGGGGAGGTGGCTGTGTGGCACAGACCTGGCCATTCCTGGCTCATGAACTTCCCCAACTATCAAAACTCTCTGTGCATGGCGAATTGCTAACTCATGTGAATCCATGTCAAAACGGTAACACTTGCTTTGCTTGCCTAGGAGTCTAACCTTGAATGTGCCTCAGTTCTGGCATGCTTGCTTTAAAGTGGACTCGAGCCTGTGGAGAGGGAGAGGGAGCTCTTCTTTTCACAACAAATGAAAGAGCTGTTTGGGGCACTGGAAGACAGAGCCAACGTGGAAAGAGAAGTAAGGCCTAGAGCGCCAGAGTGGGAGAGTGGGAAGAAGAGAGGAGAGAGGACAGGGACGGGAGGGGAGAGGAGAGGAACTTAGGTGATAGTATTTTATGTACCTAGCCCAAGCTTCCTTGCCCTTAGCTATAACTGACCCTATAGCCTCTTGTTGCAGAAAAGCCTTATAACCTTTCCAACTAGACTCAGGCCAGAAATTCAACTTTCTGTATGTCTGACCTCCTGGGGAAACTGATGTCACCATAGCTGGTGAACTTTTGCTGTCTGTGGATGGGAGTGAGGCTATTTGCAGACGTCTGGGTTATATGTTGTACAGTAGGTGGCATAAGACCATAGTAGGGGGGGGCAAAGGCTTCTTGAAGGAGGAACGCCCTATTGATTTTGCCTTTAGCCAAGGGTAGATGTTGCTCCAAGTTGCCCTTGAAAGGTATGCCAGGAAATCCTGTGCTTCAAGGTTGAACAATGTATGATGGTGTGTGTGTGTGTTGATGTGTTTGTATGCAAGCATATGCATGTGTATATGTGTGGATGTACATGTGGAAGCCAGAAGCCAACCTCAGGTATGGTTTCTCAGGTTCATCCTTCTTATTTTGCTTTTGAGTATATGTGTGCATGCGTTATGTGTTTGTGTACGTGTTTGTGCATGTGCAGAGGCCAGGGTTCAAGGCCAGGTGTATTCCTTGCTTGCTCTCTTATCTTATTTTTGAAGACAGATTTTACCTTTGTCCTCCCCCTCTGTGTGCCTGTGTCTGTGTGTCACAGTGTGTGAGTAGAGGTCAGAGAACAGTTGCCAGAACTTTTTTTTCTTTCATTACATGGGTCCAGGGGATCGAACTCAGGTCTTCAGGCTTGGTAGCAGGTGCCTTCTTTATCTTTTGAGCTATCTTGCCAGTCTCCCTACCCTTAAAAGGCTTACTCATCATTATTATTTTTTAAAATGTATTTGTTTATATTTATTTGTGTGCATATGTATAAGCCTGTGTGAGTTTGTGTGTACCTTGGAGGCTAGAAGAAGCATAGCATCCCCTGAAGCTGGGGTTATAGACATTTGTGAGGTATTGATCTGGGACCCTGGAACCAAACTAGAAGAGCGGTAAGTGTTTTAGTCTTTAAGCCATCTCTTTAGCTCCCACTTTTACTTTTATGTGTATGTGTGTTTGACTGTGTATATGTGTGTGTATGTATGTATACCATGTGCATGCCTGTTATCTGTAGAGGCTGCAAGAATGTTAGATACTCTAGAACTGGACCTACAGATGATTGTGAGCTGCTATGTAAGTCCTGGGAATCGAACCCAGGTCTTCTGCAACAGCAGCAAGCGCTCTTAACTGCTGAGTCAGCTACCCTACCACCACCTTATGTCTCAAGACAGGGTCTCTTATTGAACCAGGGGCTCACTGATAAAGTCAGGGTGTCCAGACAATGAAGTCCAGGGGTTCAACCGAGTCTACCTTCCCAGTTCCAGGACTATAGTAAACACCTGGCTTTTTATGTGGGTGGTGAGGATCTGAACCCAGTTCTTCACGGTTGCAAGGAAGGCATTTTATTTACTGAGCCACATCCTTTGTCTTCATTTCCTGAGCCAGGATTTCTCTGTGCCGTGGGTTTCTCTGATTAGGGTGTTCTGGCTGGTCAGTGAGTGCCCGGCGTCTGCCTGCCTGCCTCATCACTGGGATTGCAAGGGTATGTCACCATTACTGCCTTTTTCTCCCGGCTTCTGGAGATGGAACTGAGGTCCTCGTGCTTACCCATGAGCCCTCGCTCCAGCTCCCTGTGAGCTCTTTACTGAAGTTTGCAGGGACACATTGGACAGCAGCGTTGAAGACTGACAGCTTCAAGTGACAACTGCCCCAGCGGGTCACAGATGTGTGACTGGGTCACACATGTGCTGGCCAAAACCTCTGGTACGGAAGGGAATTCTGGATGATATGTATGTTGTCCTGAATGGATCACCTTGAATTTTCATCTGTTCTCCACGGATCTGTGGCCTAATGAAAACTTAAGATAGGGCCGAGGAGAGGGCTCAGTGAGGAAAGGTGCTTGCCGTGAAGCCTGGCAACACGAGTTCAATCCCCAGAACCCATTTTAAAGTGGAAAAAGAGACCTGACTTCGCAGAGTTGTCCTCTGACCTCCACATTCTGGCCATGCCACTTGTGCACCCACATACGCACATCATGTGCACACACATGGGGTTGGGGACGGCGGCTAGAACTTAGCAACAACAAAGGCTCATGATATACTGAACATTGTACTGCTCCATGGAAGGAACTCGGGGATTACGTTTTCCTTTCTGCTTTCAAAAAGGCCACAGAGTTTCCTGAGAAAAACTTTACCTTGGCTGATGGTGCAGCCACAGTGGGAGGAAAGAGACCTTTTAATCCAGCCTTGTCCTCACCAGCTCGTGAGCTTCCCCAAATGGGAAACCCTATGTGCATGGCTAATTGTTAAAGCACAGGTCTAAGTGGTAACGCTTACTCTGGGAACTCTGCTGTCCTGCTAGGAGGCAGCTAACCTTGAATGCACTGTGGCTTACCGCCTGCCAAGGGCTTTGGGGAAAAAAAAAAGCAATATTTATGGAGGATTTCCTGAGGTGACAGTCCATATATCCCATCCTCTGAGATTTATCTTCGGATTAAGGCAAATTAGGAAGTGAACTGCTAAGGAGGAGTGGGCAGGACCAGATGGCAAGAGGTCAAGCTCCGGAGCCATTCCCATCCAGCTGAACTAGCTGGGCCTGTATATTCAGCTACCCGGACTCTTATCCAGAAAATGAATGTGATGCAGATACCTAATTCAGTGTGGCAGATGATCTCCCAGTTCGTCAGCCCTCCCTAAATCAGTGCCCTTTGCCTTGTAACTTGAAAAATCTTGGAACCAACTGAATTGCTCTACTCACTAGGGCTTGGCTATAGGACTCACTTTGGTCACTGGGATGCTAGCAGGTGGGACACAAGCAGAAGGCTTGAAGAGGGCTTATGTTGTGGCCTTCACTGTCTGATGCCTGTGCCATAGCCTTAGAGACCCATCGGAGCAAAACCCAGTGGCCAGACTGTGACCAGTCCACACCCATATGAGTAAATAAGCCCAGGAAAGACCACCAGCAAGAGCTGCGTAACCCAACTAGCTCAGACAGCTCCATAGCAACTCTTGAAACAAATGCCAGCTGTTACGTGCCACTAAGGTTTTGAGATGCTTGGTTCAGTAGCAAAATCTTACAGATATGATCTTGGTGGTGGCATGACAGTTAAATGGTTTCTATCTAGCTTTGGAAATGCCAGACAGTGACTGGCCCATATACTGGCAAAGTCCTGGGCATGGCACCCTTGTCTGCTGTGCATCCACAGAGGGTTTCCCTCTGTCTTCTAGACTTCATATCACAGTTGCCCCAGCTTTGGGAGCTGTGAGATGCTGAGATGATCCGGCTCCACACACCTGACCCAGAGCTCAGGCCTGTGACCATCTCTCCTCTAGAGACAGCTCCTCCCCTCGCTTTCTCAGGCTCCCTTCTCTTTGGAGCTGACATTATGAGAATGAGCACTCCATGAAACCAGAGACTTTGCCTGTCTTGATGGCTGTGATTTCTCTAGTGTCCAAAACAGTTGCTGATACATAATAGGTTCTCAACAAACATTGTTTGGGGAGATTACAAACTCACTTTGATGGCATCAGTTTTCTCCATTCCAGCGAACTCTGGCTGACTCTTGCTCCTTCATGCCAAGTAAGCTTGAAGCTAATGGGTGCTGAGTCCAGAACCTGAGCAGTGACTGATAAAGACCTGTCAAATGGAGTAAGTGTTGGCAGCTACTGCCTTTCCCCATGAACCATAGACATGGCAGCCATTCTTGTAAGTGACATTGAACGTGGCTGAATGTGCTTAGAGGAATATGGGCATGGCAGAGTCGCCTTTAAAATGTCTACCTCTCAATGACGATTAGAACTCTACACAGAACTTCTGTCTGTGTTAACCAGATCCCTTTCTAGCTGTTAGTTTAGAAATGCAAATACTCCTGTGAGACGTGCCGTTTAGATGCTATAACTCATCACTATGGGCATGTTTCTAAAAGTTTCCTTTTTATAAAATTATAGAATTAGATAATTCATTCTGAGAGCATGTTTTAGACACCTTCTACCTGGCTGGGTACAAAAGCTGCGAAGCTATCCAGGCCCCCAGGGAGCATCAAATTGGTAAAGAAGGCTGTTTTGTGTCGACAGCTTTACCTGAGATGGGATAAGAGAAAGAATGACTGTGCTTAATAATAACTGTTGTGGATGATTGCAAAAATAGGCCCAAATTCTCCCCACTTTGAATCCATATCCTCCAAATGGCGATTCATGAAGGAGGAGGTGAAACTTCCTCTACTCCCTGGAGCTTGGGCTCTGCTCTAGACAGGGCGAAACGTTTGTTTTTGTTTTGTTTTGTTTTGTTTGTTTGTTTGTTTTCTGAGACAAGGTTTCTCTGTAGCTTTGGGGCCTATCCTGGGACTAGCTCTTGTAGACCAGGCTGGCATCGAACTCACAAAGATCTGCCTGCCTCTGCCTCCCGAGTGTTGGGATTAAAGGTGTGTGTTACCACCGCCCGGCAGGGCGAACCATTGTTAGCAAATGTGATCCAAATCAAGACTTGAATGACGGATATGTGTCTTCCGAGGTTTAGTTCCATTTTATATTCTAGATGTCACACTCTAACATCAGTTTCTTTGGCTCTGAGAAACACATGGCCTTGTCCCTACTATTACCAGCAGCCAACTAGCAACTCGGGACCACTCAGGACTAGTCACTCCAAACATGAACCTCTGCCTGGCACCAGATCCCCTAGGCCCGGAAATACTGAGTAGCATTGTCGTTGCTTTCTGACATTAGAGTTTAGAGCAAAAAGTATCTGCACAGTAATGCATAACTAAGGTACCAACAATCTTACTAGCAAGTCCTACTCGCCAGCGACCGATGGGCATGGAACTTGCTATGTACGTCAGTACAATATGTGTCCATTTACTAATCGCGACAGTTCAACTAGGAAGGTAGGGACTCACTACTATTCCAGAAAGGGAGACGCAGTACAGTTAAGTTCCTTACCCACATCCATGTTGCTAGTTAATGGAAGACTCCAAACGATGCAGCTTCAAGTTGTACACACATGGTGCACACGTGTGAGGAGGCTGAGAGTCAACCTTGGCTTTTGTTCCTCAAGAAAGATTTTTTTTTTTAGGCAGAGTCTCT
>LOEQ01002582.1:118272-128423 GCA_001685075.1 Bramus lutescens
GAGTTAGCCAAGAAGAGGCTAGATGTAATGGGCCAGGCAGTGTTTAAATGAATAGAATTTGTGTGTTGCTATTTCTGGGTATAAGCTAGCCGTGCAGGAGCCGGGCAGGACGAAAAGCAGGCTGGCTCCCCTTTTCACTACAAGATGGCTTTGTGGGTAAAGTGTTTGTTGCACAAGCATGGATATCTGCGTTCAGATCCCTGGAACCCCACGTGAAAAGCCAGACATAGCAGTGCATACCAGTAACCTTAATGCTACACACCTGTTACCCTAGCCCCGAGGGTGGGGAAACAGCGAGATCTCTGGAGCTTGCTGACCGGCCAGTCTATCCAGTTGGTGAGCTCCAGGTTCAGTGCGAGAGACCTTGTATCAAGAAATAAGACAGAGAACAGGAGGGTAGGATACCCAATGTTGAACACGCACACACACACGCACACACGCACACACACACACACACAAATAGACGTACCAAGAGAAAGAAATGAAGATAAAGAGCCAGAAACAGATATAATTTCTTAGCTTTGTGCTGTATAGAACACGCCAGATGTCTACTAAATAAGCAGAATAACATAATGAGCCCCTGTCGTCAATGATGATCCACTCCCTTCCCTTTGGTTTCACGGCTACCTCTAAAGTGATTTTTAGAGGCTAGAAGATACATGGTTATTAAAGAAAGGCGGGACTAAAGGCCAAAGAAACACTAAAGTCACATCCATGCACGGTCAGGAAGACCATCAGCAGGGCTCCTTGACTCCTGTCACCTGCGTGATAGGAGAAGTGAGGTTCTGGTGGCAGAGTGGGCTGAAGCCTTGACTATCAGGCTGAGGAGGGTGTGGGAGAGCATTCTCTGACCAGTTGCTATGGAGTTACATCAGCCCGGAGCCTGAACCCAAGGTCTCTTGAAGGAGAGCCAACAGGTGGACTCAGGCTTGGGAGTTTTCTTGGACAATGGCGATAGGAGCTAGCGGAGCCGAGATAGGTGGGCAGAGAAGCAAGCCAGGAAAGGGAAGGCAGATGCAAAGGGTACTACAGACCCAGCTGCTGCTGTGGGCCACAGGAACTCAGTCCTGTAGAAAGTTCTGGTAGACTATGTTGAGTGTGCAGCAACTCAGTTATCCCAAGTGAGCAACAGGGAGTGGGGGGAGGGAGACGCATCGACACCCTCCCCCATCATTGTTAGGGGCTGTTTTCTGAGGGCACTATCTCCTTGACACTTCTAATTTGTGATTGTGAAAAAACCCTTCATGAGTAGAGATGCATGTGCTGGCAACTCAGTGTCTGCCAGAGTACAGCAAACTGGGAAGTGTGGAGGAATCTGGACAGGGCTCTCACAGCCTACCCCACACTGGTCTCAGCTGGGGCTCCCTAGGAAGCCGGATGTCCAATGCGTGAAGGGACACTCAGGACACAGGGACACTGCAAACTGGGTTGTTGCGGGAGCTAAGGGTTAGGAGAGAAGGGAAAAGAGGCGACAGATGGGGGAGTGAGAGATTGGGGAGGAATGATCAACAGGATTTGGCACCCGATCTCACATGTACACACGTAGGAGGCAAATTACCAGAGATAGATTATAAACAATGCTCAGCCACAGTAGCTACATTTTCAAACTTCTGGGCAAGCAATTGAATTCATCAACAGTCCTGCTGGGCCCTTCTCCGTTCCAGCAGCTCAGCCAGGCACTCCAAGGCGCCAACTGAGAGACTGGTATCTTCTCACGTGCGGCCACAGGCCTGGTCCATTCCAAACTGTTCCAAACTGTGCCTTTGCTAGGTCGGGGAGGACAGCCCTTGGTCATGCATTGGTGAGGAGATTCAAGAGCAAGCCTTTCTCCTCCACTGTGCTCCAGAGGGCAGCTTACTGGCCTCAGTTTCCCTGGCTCTAAAGTGGGAACAGCTGTGTGCACCCTCCAGCTCAGGCAAGCGTTCCCTCGAGGATGCAGTCTGGTTAGGAGCTGATTGTTCTGAGGCCTCTATGGCCACATGCTCTGCCAGGACAAATGTCCTGTGCGCTTTCTATATTTTCTATGTTCTATACCATCAACAATTGCTCTGCTTCCCAGCATCCCTCCCCTGGTCACACTCAGCCACTCTTCCTCCAGTCTGTTGGAGTCCGCCCCTGGAGGCTTCTCTCAGCTGGAAGGCATTCTTCTTAGGTAGGCTAGGCCTGAAAGGTCTGGAGAGGGAGACCAAATAATAGGCTCCAAGAACATGGATGTCCTCGTCTGAGACCTGTGATTTGGTACTTGATGGCAGAAGAGACTTGCAGATATGACTAAATAAGGCTCTTGAGATGGGGGAGGGGGAGGGGGTGGGGCTTGTACCAAATTATCCAAGTGGGACTTTATTTAAAACAAAATTTAAAGACAGGATCTTACGTAACTCAAGCTGGTCTTGAAGTCACTAGTAACTGAAGATGACTTTGAATTTCTAATTCCTCCTGCCTGCTCCTCCTGAGTGCTGGGGTTACAGGCATGTACTACTATGTCTGATTCTATGGGGTGCTTTGCCGCAAACCCAGGGCTTCAAGCGTGCTACCCAGGCACTCTACCAACAGAGCTACAGCCTCAGCTAGGAGTGAGCTCAGAAGAGGGCAGCAGGAGAGCCAGTCTCTTAGACTGCAGTGTGATGACGGGAGCAGACCAGGCCCTGTGCCAACGGTACCGTGATCAGAGTGAAGCGGGCCTGCTCTGGGCTACATGTATTACCTGCCCAAAGGCTCCTGTGTTGAAAGTTTGGTCCCCAGTACAGCAATCTTGAGAAGTGAGGCAGAACCTCAAGGGGTGTGAGACCTAGTGGCAAATCCTTTGGAATTCAGGACCCTGGTCTTTTCTCTTCCCTTTCCCTCCTGCTTCCTGGTCATGAGGTGGACTCTGTTTTGCCACATTCTCCTTACCATCACCATCTGGGACACTCACTGGAGGCTCAAGGCAATGGGTCATCTGATGTTGGACAGGAACATCCTACATTGCAAGCCAAGACAAATCTTTTTTTTCTTGATAAGTGAATTATCTCAGATATTTTGTCATAGTGATCGAAAGCTGACTAACACATGGGCCAAGAGCCAAGGTATAGGGTGACCTTTGGAAGCAGGGAAAGGCAAAGAAATGGATTCTCCCCTGGAGTCCCCAGAAGGAACACAGCCCTGCTGATTCATTTTGCTCTTCTGAGTCTAGGAGCTAACACGTTTGTGTTGTTTTAAGACCCAAAGTTCAGGGGAACATGTTCCAACAGCAAGAGGGATTCTACACTGCTTCAAGAGCAGTCTGCAGCTGATACCTGCTGGGCAAGAGTTGGTAATTAGCCTAGTTTCCACACCCTGTAGGCTGGGTAACTTAGGCACCGATCTAGACTCTTTGTTTCTCAGTTTTCTTACCATTCTTGTCATTGCTCTGAGGGGCTTAATAATGCGCCCCTCTCACCCTTTCTTACCTTGTGTCGCTTTGATATTTTATTGATTTATTGTATGTGATCTGTGTGTGTGCATATGTGTCCATGTGTGTATAGATGCACATGTATGAAGGACAGGGGTTTATCTCAGGAGTCTTCCTCAACCACTTTCTACTTTTTCTTTTTGTTCTTTTGAGCCATGGCCTCTCACTGAAGCTGGAGCTCATTGATTTTGCTAGACTGTGGCCAGTGAGCTTCAGGAATCATACTATCTGTTTCCTGAGCATTGGGTCATGAGTGCCTGGCTTTTTATGTGGGTGCTGGGGTTATGACTTCAGGTCTCCAAGCACGCAAGACAAGCACATTACTGACTGAGCCATCCCCGGCCCTTGTGCCATTTAAATCATTCCTTGCTGAACGCCCCCAGAACCCTTTCCTAAAGCAATCACTTGCATCCAGAGCCCTATTCAGGAAATGATTCTGGAGGCATCCGTCCCAAGATAGTCCACAGAGGGTACCTCCTGGCCTAGGGTCAGCTTCATTTTATCCTCTCAGCCTTGTGAAGCGTGCTGTGTTTCCATTGTTCAAGGGAGGAAGGAAGCTCAGAATCTGGGTTGAATCCTCCAGTTGCCAAGTTGAACAGCCCAGATGTGAAACCAAGTATACCAGAATCTCAAGCTGTGCCCTGTCTGCTGAGGGAGTTTGCAAAACACTTGATACTCAGGACAGCCCATTTCAGGGACCCCTGGCTTCTGTCTTGGTTTTATTTTTGTTTTATTATTTTTTTTTTTGCATTTTTGGTGGTCACCGAGGACCATAGGCCCCTTTAGTCTCATTACCACAATCAGCGGTCATAGTGCATTTGTCTGTTAGAACTGTTGTAACAAAAAGTACCACAACTTGGGTGCAAATATATTTCATCGTTCTGGAAGGTAGAAGTACAAAATCAGGAGTTCGGGAGGTTTGGTTCTTTCTTGGCTATGAGAGTCTGTTCTAGGCCTTTCTTGTTGACTTGCAGATGAACAGCACTGTGTTTCTCATTGTCTCCCCTGTATGTATGGATCTGTGCACAAATTTCCCTGTTTGAAAAGAGCAGTAGCTATACTGGATGAGGACCCAGCTCTTCTTTACTTGATCCTTGTCTTAGTTAGGGTTACTATTGCTGTAATGAAACACCGTGACCAAAAAGAAACTTGGAAAAGGGTTAATTTCCCCTACAGTTCCATATAACGATTTGCCATCCAAACCCCAGGGCACGAGTTCACTCAGGGCAGGAACCTGGAGGCAGGAGCTGGTGCAGAGGCCGGGGAGGGGTGCTGTTTACTGGCTCATTTCCCCGGGCTTGTTCAGGCTGCTTTCTTATAGAACCCATAACTACCAGCCCAGGGGTGACCCCACCCACAATGGACTGGTCCCTCTTACATGGATCACAAATTAAGAAAATGCCGTACAGCCCGGTCAAAGAGAAACTTCCAATGGTGTTCCCCCTTTTGGATTATGTAGTTAATTTCTCAATTGAGGTACCCTACTTTCAGGTGACTCTAGCTTCTCGATGTTGCTATCAAGCTAGCCAGCACAATCATCACCAATGCTGTTTCCAGCTGTGGTCACACCCTGCGGTTCTAGGGGTCCTTGCTTTAATAGAGAATTTGAGAAGGGCACAAATCACCCAAACAGTCTTTCAGAATAGCCTTTTGGAGTTCCATGTATTTTTCAGGATCCCAATTTTATTTGGTGGAGGAGGGTCTAGAATTCATAATTACTTAAAAGTTGTTTATTTTTATGTGTATGAGTGTTTTGCCTACATGCACCACATGCATGCCTAGTGCCCTCGGAGACCAGAAGAGGGTGCTGGATCCCCTAGGACTGGAGTGACACACAGTTGTGAGCTGCCACATGGATGCTGGAAACTGAAACTGAGTCCTCTGAAAAAGAACTAAGTGCTCCCAGCCACTGAGCCATTGATCTAGCCCCGGCTATACCTTTTTTTTCTTTTAAAGAAAGCCAGATTATATAATTTAGGTTGGCCTCTAATTCACTATATAGCTCAAAATGGTCTCAACTGTGTAGCAATCCCATCTCTGCCTCTGAGTGCTGCAGTTATAAGCATGAGCTGCCACCCCCAGGTTCACCATTAGTTTTTGAGGGGGTAAAATGTTGAGTCTACTCAGCTGATGGCTGATAGAAAAGGGGGTGGTCATGAGCTGATAGCTTCCTGTGGAGGAGAAAGAGGTCAGATTGTCAACCTCAGGTTGTGTTCCCTAGGGCCTGAAGCAGAAGACCCATTCATTGAGATCTTCCTGAAGGCAGACAATAGTCTTTCCGGTTTATCATTATGTCCCAAACACGGGCTCAGTGTCCAGCACCTAACAGGGCTCCAATGAGTTTGTTGGTTGCTTTAATGGAGACTAGACCTCTGGCCTCTTGGTAGAGGCACACGAACCTTGGGTATGTGGGCAGGCATGAGGTTGGAGCAGGAGGAGAGCATGCATAAAAAGAGAAGATTAACTGGGGTTGGGGGAGGGCTGGAGAAGTGGAGGAAAAGAGTCCACGTGGAGTCGTATATTTACTGAGCACACATGCCAAAGGCCGTGACACATCCATGAGGTTGGTAGGGCAGCTCACCTGTGTAGTTCTTCCTGGCAACATAAAAAACAGGGCCAGAGAGAGAGAAAGAAGCCCTCTTTGGGGGAGAGAGAGGGGAAAACCCTGCCAAAGGGGAACACCGATGGAAGTTTCTCTTTGATTAGTTTCCTAGAGTTGCTGTATCTATCAGATTACCACCAGCTGAGTGGCTGAAAACTACAGAATCTGACCATTTCCTGTTTCCGGAGGTCAGAAATGTGAGATCAGGCAATGGCCGGGTAGGCTTGCTTCATCCTGGAGACTAAAAGAGAGATTCCTTTCCAAACCTCTTTCCGGGCTTCTGGGGGCTGTTGGCAAACTGCGCCCTTTCTGGTCTTGCTGTCTCTCATTCCTGCCTCTGCCTCCAATCTCACAAATTGCCTCTCCTTCCTTTCTTTCTTGAGGACATTTGTTTGGATTTGGACTTTGCCTTAATCCTGGATGATCTCACCTTGAGATCCTTACATTTGCAAAGCCCTCTTTCTGCAGGAAGGGCCACATTCCTAGCCTCTGGGTGGACATATTCCACCTACTGTAGTTTTCAGGCTGGCCCTAGGTCAGGATTCCTTTAACTTGAACTGAGGCGTGTCGAAAGGTAGCTGGCTTGTGTGTGTGTCCTGAGAGAGTTTACTGTACCACAAAGGGTACCAGTGGGCATCTCTGGTGCTCTGTCAAAAATAAGTCTTAGGTGAAGACTTGTGGCAGATGTTAGCTATATTTCTTAAGAGGAGCCTCTCCGATGATACAAATAATTCCAATTAGACCAAATTAGACCGAATAAAAGATGGCCACATTTAATGCAGCACTCCGGGGGGTGGTCCGGAGCATGATGAGGAAAAGAGAGGGGGAGACCATGTGTTTTTTGGGGGTGGCAGCCTAAATAGCCTGTGGGAGTGGTCCTGACCCTCTCTAGGGAGGGGTCAATGTTTGGAGGGCGTTCCCGAAGGTGGAGTACGAACCAAGGCGAGTTCCAGGGGAGGGGGCTTCCAAAGATGGATGTTGGAGGCTAGGATGAGGTCCCTAACTTAATATTACAGCAGAGTCTAGTGTGGAATGGAAGTGGGAAACCAGCAATATCTCTGGAATTGAGCCTCCAAGCTAGGGCACAAAACCATGTGCTTTAATTGGGGACACCAAAGACAACAGCTGAGTACTTGTGGCGGATGACCACAGTGCAGATTTGTTTTCAATATCAAATAGCAAGGAAGTACTCAGAGAATTCTAAATCTGGAGAAGCTTATAAAAGGTTGAAGACAGGAGACACTGGAGTTTTCTGTGACCAGGCTTCTTTGCTGAGAACCAATTTCTTGCTGATGCCAGAGGGCCCCACATAGAAAAATGGGTTAAAGTGGATGTGTGGTGTGGGGAAGTGGTGTTTACTGGGCGCCTATGACAAATTATATCAGCACTCCATTTGGATGGCCCAGTGATACTTGGTTCTGGAAGTTATCTGGGTACTATGACCTGAAAGTTGACATACACACACACACACTAGAGAGAGAGAGAGAGAGAGAGAGAGAGAGAGAGAGAGAGAGCCACTTTTGTAAAGTAAGTGACTACCCTCTGTTGTAGAATATTATTTTAAGATGTGCTACATTTGTTTATGTTGTGGAACATTTGTTTATGATGCAAAGATGTGTTGCATTCTTTTATATTGCATTTATTTAACTCTGAAGCTGCATTACTCTGTCTGTCTAGAACGTCTGATTGGTCTAATGAGTAGATGAATGTTCAATAGTAAGGCAGGAGAAAGGATAGGTGGGGCTGGGAGGAAGAGAAAATAAATAAGAGAAATCAGGGAGGAGAGATCAAGGAGCAAGAAAAGAAGGGGTTAGTCACACAGCCAGACGTGGAATAAGAAGGAAAAAAAATACAAAGAGTAAAAAAACAACCAACAACTTTTTGTCACACCAACATGAGGTTTGAATACCTCTAGGGTCCAAGAAAGCAGGAAAAAAAGGACACAGCTCCTTTAAGCAGTTCTGCCCTGTAGAAACAGTCTTTTTCATGCTAAATAGAAATAAAAAACTAAGTAAAAATGCCTGCCACAGTTCAAGGTACTGCCATTTCAGAGCTGGGGGGAATGAATGCAGTTCCTGGTGAAACACACCTCTAACCAGGCTGGGAGCTTTTCAGGACCCCACAAGCAGGCTGAACCAGGCAATAGAGCTGCATGGAGGACCTAGCTGTCGCTTAACAGTTTAATGTTTGCTCACACAGTCAAAAAAGGCTAAAAGTTATGCAGTAAAAGAGGTCCAGATGGAAATAATACCTCTAAACAGGTTCCAGTGTGTTTTTACAATGTGTGTAAGCTTAAGAAAGAAAGAACAGGGGTATAGTCATAGAAAAAAACGAGTAGTTTAAAAATTAATAAAGTTTTTAAAGAGAGTAAAAGTAATATAAAAGAAAAGAGTCATATAAGATGGAAAATACACAGGGAGTCTGGATCCTGTATGTTATTGTGTTGATTATGAATGTTTTGGTTGTTTATAAGCAAACGACAGCTGCTAAGAGACCTGGGATAGAAAGAATTGCTGGAATCATTCAGCCTAGATATTTTCAGAGTGCTTTAACTTTAAAATGGAAGTCAAAAATGTATTTGTCGAATGGAAGTCAAAAACGCTTTCAAGAAGCAGATTTGCTTTTGTTTTCACAAGAAACAAGAGGTTGTAGATTCATTCCAGGTTAATACGGGTCATGCTTGATCAAGGGAGACCCCTGATCTTGGCAGGTGATACATATCAACAAAAGTTATTGCTAGTCTTCCCAGGACTTGACAATTACCTTGGCCTTTGCCCATAGACAACAGTAGAGCAGTCTGGAGTACACAACACCCACAATCCAAGAGATAGTGTGGGAAGCTTTTGGTTATTTGGTGGGTTAGGGATATCATTTAGAGGATATAGGAATGATAAGAAAAAAAGGTAGATTATTGAATCTACTTTAAACTAAAAAACAGCTATTAGTCTCACATATTTTGTATTGTATAGATTTTTGTATATTGATACAAATTTAAGGTTATTTTTGTTAGAACACATTGTATATATGTTTCTTCTCTTGTTTAAGGTATTGGATCTATGCAGTTCATTTAAAGATGTGAGGTACATTTCTAATTTTTGAAAGCTATTATTATAAACTAGTTAGGATAATAAAAATACAAGTCAGTAGTCATCTATAACAGTCAAATTTATAGATATGTTAGGTATGTTTTTAAGATCATACAGAGATATAATTTAGATAGATAAATGCTCTTCAAACACTTGAAAGATCTATAGAATATGGCATTTAGAATGTTTTGTTAACTTAGGGCTTTTCCTGACAATGACACATGTCTGCTCCTGGTAGAGCCAATTGCTTCAAAGGGGATGATGGACATTGAAGAAATTTATTATGGAGTTTGATTTCAATGTGTCAAGACTAGCCATTTGGGCAAGAAAATGCTTTTCCTTGACTTCTTGACAGTATGGTATATAAACTGGACGTACAGGATCCTCAGGAAAATGACTGCTGAACTTTGCCAAAACAAGGTGGGAGAATCCTTCAAATTTCCTGCTTCACTGAAAAGTCTGCCAGATACTCTAGGCCTGTAGGCTGAATATGGATGCCCCAACACTGCAGAGGAATTTTGGGTGACTGTTCAGTCAGATGTCTCTGTCCTTTCTAGAGTTTTGGAAGTTACTTGCAATGTACTTCCTATTTACTCAGATAATATTACATCTTTCTGGGGCTTTGATGAAGTTAAACACTAAATTATTAGAGTTTCAGTTGTCCTTAGTTATGATAGAAAGGAAATTATGTATAAAGCTTTGGAGGCACTAAGATGGGATGGATGATAGAGTGTTTTCTCTGAATTTGCTGAATACAAGTGAACTGAATATTGTAATTGTAATTCTTGCTTGATAACTGTTTTTGTTGAATACAGTTTTACTATGTTAAAGTTAAATCTTTCATTTTTATTTAGATAAAGGGGGGAATATTGTAGAATATTACCTTAAGATGTGTTACATTTATTTATGCTGTGGAATGTTTGTTTAATGATGCAAAGATGTGTTGCATTTTTTTATATTTCATTTGTTTAATTCTGTGAAGTATGCCACTTTGCCTTTCTAAAACACCTGATTGGTCTAATGAATAGCTGAA
>LOEQ01002582.1:138214-149277 GCA_001685075.1 Bramus lutescens
TTTGATATTTTTTGCTTCTTTGTCAAAAATCAGGTGTTTGCAGGTATGTGGATTGCTATCTTGGTCTTTGATTCAGTTCCATTGTTCTTCCTGTCTGTTTTTATGCCATTGCTAGACTTTTTTCAGTTACTGTAGCTCTGTAGTAGAGTTTGAAATCAGAGATTGTGATGTCTACTTTGTTGCATAGGATTGTTTTGGCTATCCTAGATTTTTGCTTTTCCATATAAAGTTGAGTAATGCTCTTTTGATGTCTGCGAAGAATTTTGCTGGGCATTGCATTGAATCCATAGATTACTTTTAGATAATAAGAGGCCATAGGTGAATTTGGAACTTTCCCTCAAGGGCCAGGTTCCCCTCCAGGCACCATTGGGCAGAAGGGATAAGGAACAGAGCAACATGCCGTATAAGCAATCAAAGATTTGTTGACTGTATTTGTCGGGTGGCTGTGTCTACAGTGCAGATTTTCTAATGTGGGGATAATGATTTAGGGACATATCAGTTAACAGGGTCATGCCTTTCTAATTTTAATTCCACACACACGAATGTAGAGAGTTGTCAACCCTCTAGTCTTGAGTGCAAATCCCATATTAGATGGTTTGTAACTAGTTCTTCACTGTACATGGCATCGGTTCTCATGTTCTCACCAACTTCTGCACACAACATCCTCTTGTGGATGTATAATGGAGAAGAAGTGTGGCTTGCAGCCACAGTTCTGAGTTTGAATCTGGCTTCTACCTCTCTGTGACCTCAGACAAATTGTTCTGCCTCTTTGAACCTCCTCTGGGATACAGCAATGATGTCACTTCCCTGACCTATTTTGAGGATCAAAAGAAGTCCTGTTGGTATAGACAGACAGACATGTATCCACCACTGTAGCATGTGTTCTGTGTTCAGATCATCATCCCCTGATGAACTAAGTAGGTAGTAGAGGCCTACCATGAGTTGGCCTCTGTGGTGGTTTAAAAGAAAACGGCCCCCATAGGGAGTGGCACTCTTAGGAGGTGGCCTTGTTGGAGTAGGTGTGGCCTTGTTAGAGGAAATGTGTCACTATGGGGGTGGACTTTAAGGTCTCCTATGCTCAAACTACACCCTGGGTCACAGTTCACTGCAGATCAAGGTGTACAACTCACAGCTCCTTCTCCAGCACACACATGTACCTGTACATGCCTGTGCATCTGCATACACAAACATGCATGTATGCACACATGCAGTCACAGATGCTTGTACAAATTTCAACCCTTTTTATAGGGTGCTAGAAGCTGATAAATTTCTTGGAAAAACCTAAGTCTGGGGAGGGGAAGGTGACATTAAGCTGACCTGAGGATGAGGGAACAGACACAAAGACATTAGATTTACTTGAGTAATGCAGGATGGCCTTATCTGGAGATCTGTAACTCAAACACACTTGTAAAGATCTTTCTTCCAAATAAATATATATTTTAAATGTATAGTTTAAAGATCACCATTTGGCCCATGCCCCAGGGAAACTGGAGAAGAGAGAACCAGGCAGAGCCTAGCTGGAATGAGCATGGTTGGAGTCTCTTGCAAATGTTGGCCTCAGCCCCTGGCCCGATGGGTCTTAAAGGGTGACGTAAATGGTTAAGGCCGTTCCTGTGTCCACATCTGCGGTTGTTTTCCTATGTTCTGCTTTTCCTTGCTGTCTCCATTGATGGATCAGAGTTGAGCTGATGGAAGAAGGCAAGGGCTTCCTTACTGTCATCAGAATCGTTGTCTGCTATCAGACACAGGGACTGACAGGACTTTTTGGGCCATCCACATGCAGAGTCTAAAGTGTCTAGCCACTTCTCTGTGATGTGCTACTGAGTTGGGAGATGGGAATCGCTGCCAGGCCCAGGCTGGGTGTGTTCACCTCTGCCCTGGTTTCGTCCGGAAGGTTAACTGCCAGGCAGTCTCTCTCTGTACAGTTAAGGAAGAAGACAAAGAGGAGGGTGGCAGGATTCTTGGCTGTGAGGTTCTTAGACTGTCAGCTGGGATGATGAATCTCGCTTGTCACTTTGGTTTGATTGAAAGATACCCAGGAGATTAGTCGATTTCACCTCTGGGTGTGCCTGTGAGTCTTTCCGGAGACAATCAGATCGCAGGGCTCTGACTAATCCATTGTCGAATTTCTAACTTAAGTAGAGAGGTGGGAGGCTGGAGGAAAGTGGAAGGTGGGGCCTAGCTGGAGAAAGTGGCAGACAGTTGAACCTTCAAAGGCTGCATCTGGGCTCTGGGCCCTTCCTGCTGTTCCTCTTTGTTTCCTGGCTCCCATGAGGTAATTCACCATGCCTTTCTTCTAGGAGGTATTTCTTCACTTAGGCCAAGCAGCATGGACCAAAACCTCTGAAACGATGAGCTGAAAGAAAGTCTTCATTGGACTCATTTTCGTGACATTTGTCACAGCGATGAAAATCAAACACACTGGAGAAGTAAAGCCTGCATCTAAGTCACTACACTTGTCCCCTCCTGCATGGGAAATGCTTCTGGTGGATGCTTAAAGTCACATGTAATGCCAGCTCCTCTATAGACTATGATAAAGTTTACCATGAATTAAAAGGTTAATAGCAATGACAATAAAATGGAATTATAACAATACAATGAAATAATAACCGTGAATGCAATGTCTCTCACTCACACAATATCTTACCTTCTCTCATGCTAATGGGGCAGATTCAGTATTTCTGTGATGAGACAAGCAAGGCAAACAGCATAGCAACGGTGACAGCAAGAGGCACCGCTGAGGTTCTTTATTGAGCTCCTCCTGTGAGCTGTTGTGCCCAGTGTGACGAGTCCCATGCCATCCTGTCCATTCTGCCTGAGACAGCAACTGTCCCTCTTCACCTGGCGGATCCATGCTGTATACACTAGCCACTCATTATTCGCTCTCTGGGTAGGTGCTGGGGTTGTAGTAAGTCAAAGAATGACAGCCTATTTAACACGTAGGAATTACTTCTTTCTGAAATTTCCTCTTTCATATTTTCAGAGCGCGATTGATCTTGGGTAATGCCCCAAATAAAAGGGTGGGCAAGTGGGGGCCCACCGGGCATCACAAATGCCCACAGCAGGTACTACTTCTTTTCTGTGCTTCAGTCTTCCTGGGCAGCTGTGGTATTGATTCTAGCATACTGTCTGCTTTTCATTCCAAGGGTCATGGCTCTCAGTTCCTCTGCCTGAAGGCTTTGTAGGCATAAGGGCAGCTTGCTTGGGCCAATACTGGAACGGACCTCCAGTACCCCAGGATCATGATCCAGCCGCCTTGCCCTACAGCCAAGCCCCAGCCTGGGGCCGCAGGGATTCACCCAGGAGTTGAGCTCTAGCTACCTGGTAGCAGGTGTGAGGGTGTGGAGATATGGGGGGTTTAGGAGGATTGGGGGTGTGAGGTATGGGAGTGTATACATGTGTTCTCCCCTTTTCTGTTTTCCTTCCAGTTAAGTCTCACTCTCCCCGGTCCCTCAATGGGATTCCTGAATTTGCTTTACAAGTTAGCAATCCTTACCTTACACCATGTTTTGGGAAGGAGTGACCAAAACTGTGACTCCAAGCAAAGTGTAACAGCCTCCAACAGCTTGCTAAGACGAGGTGCGAGAGGACGCAGCAAGTCTGTGTGGAAGGGTCTTGGAAGATGTCTCAGTGGAAGTGAAATTTGCTGTAGGTGCTGAAGGAAGTGTAGGAGTTGAAGCTCTGGTATCGGAAGCCAGGAGAGTGGACTGCCTTTGGGGCTGGAGAGGGGTCACAGAGCAGAGCACAGGGACAGCAGCCNCAAGTTGTGATGGGCTTCCCAAGCCTGGGAAGAAATTAGCACATTCGCTCTGCAAACCTCTTAGCTTTGCTCTAGAGACAGAACACTGTGTACAGACACACTAATGGAGGTCAGGATGGAGAACAGGAGAGAGTGCACTCTCCTGCACCCAGCTGCTGCTTCCTGAGGGCAAGGGCACAGGAGGGAGCAGCTCTTCTCTTCCTATGAGTTCTCTATCTCCATCTTTTCAGCCATGCAGCCTCACAGCAGCCTGGGTGCTGGCAGCAGAGTGAAACCAAAGAAGGCAGTTTGTTTGGGGGACATCTTCCCCTCTCGACATCCTTCCCTGAACCATTCTAATCATCTTTCACCATTTCTCCCTCCTCCAGCCCGCTCAGTGTCGTCTTCTCTTGAACCATTTGCTTCTGATCACATTCATTCATCCTAAAGAGGAAGTGATAGATTGGACGTACTGCGCAAATGGACATCAGGAAAGACTAATCGAGGCTGGAGAGATGGCTCAGCAGTTATAAACACATGCTGCTTTTACAGAGGACCTGGGTTTGGTACCCAGTAATCACATAATGGTTCACAACTGTTTGTAATTCCAGTTCTAGGGATCCAATGCCCTCTTCAGACCTCCGTGGCCCCCCCACACCACCAGACGTACATGCAGACAAAACATCCATGCACATAAAATTAAACAAAAAATCCAGACAAGATTATTATTATTTTTTTTTATAAAAAAGACATAACTGAAGTTCTTGCTTGGTTTACGGTGTAAGACAATGTACTTGTCTGTTCCTATTTAACTATTATTTCTATTAACAAGGCTTTCCTATATAGCCCAGGCTGTCCTCCCAGGCAAGTGCTGGGATCCCAGGTGCATCCCACCCTCCTGGCTAAGCATCCGACTTCAGTGTGACATAAACAAAGTCTTCTTCCCTCCTGGAAACTGCACACAGCTCTTCCCCTTTCTGCTCTCTGACTGAAGGTGTGGCCTGTGTCTCTGTGCCAGGCTGATGTTGTAACACCAGTTCTGGCTCCTGCCAAATGAAAGCAGATGCATCTTCCCTACTTGCATTCTCACTTCCTAAATTCTTTCTCTGAGCTGGGTACTATAATGCTCCCTTCCTGTGTCTGAGGCCAAAGCTGGCTGTCCCAAGGCAGATGGAATCCTAAAGACCTCCTTCCCGCTTTCCAGGAATCCAATACAGCTGTCCCTTGCCTGGGACTTGCATGTGCCTTAGTGCCTTGTCGTCGTCATCTTCTTTTCTTCCCTCTTCCTTTTCCTCTCTTTTCTCCTCCTTTCTTTTCTTCTTCTATGAAAAATGGAAAAAGTTAAAGAAGAAAAAGGCAGGGGGTTGAGGGCCACTGTGCCTTGTACCTGAATTTCCCAGCAAAGTCACCTTTCCAGCGCTCACAGGCTCTCTGCCTCCGCTCTCAGCAAACCATATGCTGTCGCTGCTGCTGGCCACTTCCTGGGGATGGCNTCCTGGGGATGGCATTTTTCCCCTTCAGCAAGCCTCCAGAAATGTCACCGAAATTTATACGCTTATTCACAGAGGCGCTAAAGCAGAAAACCGGCTTTTCAGCTATTTTTGTTTTGCTTTGCAGATGGGGAGTGAGAAGCATAAATCTCTCCCTCATTGGACTGGGGGGGCACTCTCTGTTTGGTATCCAATGCTGTTCAGCCCATGGTGGTGATCTCCAACCCCCACATTGTCATCTGCACAGAGGATCAAGAAAGTGACCTTACCTCAGTGGCAGTTGCTTGCTATTTACGGCCCAGGACATCAAGGGCCCCATCTTCAGGTGGTCCATGGGGGTGTTCTGGAGGAGGAAAGAGCTTAATGATGACTTTGGTCTGTTCTTGTGACAGTTGCCTCTCTGTGTGTAAGTGGGGATCAGGGGACCACCAGGTCTAGTCCACCAGTGGGCCTTCTGCAACAATCAGTGCTATTTCTATTCTCCTCCTTCCTTTCCCCTCCTCTCCCCTCCCCTCCCCTCTGTTCCTTCTCCTCTCCTCTCTTTCCTTTCCTCTCCATCTCTTTCCCTCTACCCTCCTCTCCCCTTTCCTCCTTCCACTTCCCTATACTCTCTCTTCTTCTCTCATCTTCTTTCTCTTCTCTCTCCTTCTTCCTCCACCATCTCCCCTTCTTGCTCCATCTCCTCTCTTCTCTTCTTTCTTTTTTTCTTTCTTTCTTTTTTTTTGAGATACAGTTTTGCTATATATTCCAGGCTGGTTTTACACTCACTCTGTACCCCAGGCTGGCTTTGAGCTCTCAATCCTCCTGCTTCAGCTTCCTGAATATTGGGACCACAGGCACCTATAACCAAACCCAGTTGTCCACTGCATTTCCATTATTATTGCTGAATGCTTAACAACCAGTGGTCAAACTTCAAGCCTTCATTTTACCCGTGGACTCATGGGCCAGGAACTGGAGAAGGGCTCTGAAGGAAGGTCCTAGTGGGCCTCGGTCAGATCTGGAACTGGATTGGAGTCATCTGAAGGCTCAGATGATGGGTGTGTTCTCAGTGTTTTTAAAGAACAGGCTGCTTTCTATGGAACAATCTTTTTGTACACTGTGAATATTTGTTGCTCTCATTGGTCTAATAAAGTGTTGAATGGCCAATAGCTGGATGGGTAGAGGTTAGGCGGAACTTGTGGCCACAAAGAGAGTGTGGGGAAGAAGGACAGCAAAATTGCCAGACAGATGCAGAGAAAGCAAGAAATGAATACACTATGCTGAAAAAGGTACCCCCACATGGTAGAGAGCAGAGAAGTATTGTGGGTTATTTGAGTTGAAAGAGCTAGTTAGTAATAAACCTAAGCTATTGGCCAAGCATTTATAATTAATAATAAGCGTCTGTGGGGTTATTTGTGGGAGCTGTTTGGTGGGACAGAAAAACTCCATCTGCAGCTGCTTGCATGGTTGGTACTGAAGTCTTCTACAAGTTGCTTGAACTACTCTTAGATGTCCCACAGTGCCATTTCTACTACATTCTACAGGTTCTCTGAGTCCCTGAAATCAGCCCAGGGTACAAAGAAAGCTCTAGCTGACCTCTGACCCAAAGCATCTGAGAGGGCTCTGGGCAGGGGAATGATCTGATAATTTAGGTTTGGGAGCACTCTGCGTGTTTGTCTTCAAAAGGGACTCTGAACTACCCTGGAGCTTTTGTGACACAGTGCATTCTGGGAACTGTTGCTGTGGTGTCTAGCTGTTGACCCTACTTTGGCAAGAAGATCTTTTCCTTATCACAGGTGCTCATGTCAAACATTTCTGACAGAAACAGCTCACAGCAAATACTTCCTAATCGAGGCATCCAGAAGGCAACCTTAGGACAAGCTACTTTGCTTAGGGATGGGCAGGGGTGGGGCCAGACTTCTATTCTGCTCCCTGTTTCTGAAATTAGCACCTTGCTGTTGACTCTGGCTTGGGAGAGAACATCCACTATTCAGCTGTTCCCAGGGTCTCCACTTCGCTGCTCTGAGCTACGCTTACCCTTCCTTTGCTCCCCTGTTACCAGCCCAGCCTCCACAGTCTTCCCTCCTAAAGCCCAAGTGGACACCAAATATTCTTTCTCTGCACACAGCTCTCCTGTGATAATGAGGTGTTCTCAGAGTCAAGGCTAGACTCCTCTAAGAATATTTATTTTTAATTTTCATTGGTATATATTCGTTATACATGATACTGGGTTATATAAAGCCATTTTCATACAAATATATACTGTATATTGAGCATATTCCCTGAATGCTCCCTATCTTCTCTGCTCCTATTAGTCATTTTTGTCCCCCCAGACAGTTTCATTTCTATTTTCATATCATACATACATTCATGATTTTATCTCTATAAAATCTAGGACCCAAAAAATAAAGAAAGCATGCAAATGTCAGATTGCCTCTCTAACACACCTATTGTGAATATAACGCTGCAGTCAACACTGATGAGCAAGTGTCTCTGTGATGTGTTGGCGTGGAGTCTTTCAGGTAAATGCCCAGGAGTGGCACAGCTGGCTCATATGGTTCGTATATTCCTAGTTCTTTCTTTCTTTCAGTCAAGGCTAGCATCTTTCAAATGTCCTGGGATCCAGCCCCTGTGGTGATGTTGGCTTCACTTCTGTCCCCACGCTCCACTGTAGCCATGCTGGCTTCCTTATGTGCCTGCCAACACTGCTGCCTAGGATCTTTGCGCTTGCTGTTCCCTCTGTGCTTCTGCTGCAGAGCCCAGTGAATGAAAAGCTTAGCTCCACTTCACCTCCCTCCCTCCGTTTGTCTCATGATCTACTTTAATTTTCTATGCAGCACTCACCTGCCCACATGTATTTCTTACTGTTCCTGTCTTCTTCATTCTGGGTGAAAAGAGGCCAGGTCCGTTGAATGACTGCATAGACTCCAGTCCTAAGCTGTTGTTTGTTTTGAGTTTAGTTTTATTTATTATTGTTGCCTATGGTGGATGGGCTCAAGGATAGGCACCAAGAAGTCGCTTAGTGCTCTCCTTCCACCCCCTTCCGTCTGGCCCTGGAACTTACCTACTTAGGCTTTTGAAACAAATGCTTTTACCAGTAGTAAGCTGGCCCTGTGAGAGATGTGTGTGTGTGTGTGTGTGTGTGTGTGTTTGGGTATGCACATGTCACAGCGCCAGGCCCTTGTGGAGGTCAGGGAACAGTTTATGGAAGTCTTCTTCCATTGTGGGTCCCAGGGATTGAACTCAGCTTGTCAGGTTTGTATAGTGAGTGTTTTTACCTGCTGAGCCATCTCGATGTAACCCTGAATCTCCCTTCTGTTCTGTTTTTTGGTTTTTGGTTTTTTTTTTTTGAGACATAGTTGGCCTTGAACTCGCCATGTAGCTCAGGTTGGCTTTGTACTTACTATGTAGTTCAGTCTGTACCAAAACTTGAGATCCTTCTGCCTCAGCCTGTTGAATTTTGAGATTCCAAGCACATGTCATCTAATTGGTGAGGTTCTATGTTTTGAGGCAAGGGTTATCACTGATCCTCGGCTTGTTTAGACAGGGCTCAGCCAGCTTTTTTGGCAGAAGGCCAGAGAACAAACAGGGTTGGTTGGCTTCATTGGTCATCAAGTTCTGTCACAGCTCCTTGACTTCACCACAATCACCTGGCAGCAGCCAGAATCAAACACACAGGTGTGGCTTCACTTCAGAAAACCCTGTTTTAGAAAATGGACAGGGAGCTGTGTTGAACCCATTACCAACACAGCTTTAGCTGTAAGCAGGTTCTCAAATCCAAAGTGTGGGTTCTGTTTCCTAGTTATAGCCCTTGGATCACAGAGAAGTTGAGTAGTTGACCTGAGCATGCTGAGAGCAAAAGTGGTCAGGAAACCCAGGTTTCCTGGTTTCCCACTCAGGGCTCAGTTTACCTGAGTTGGTTCCCATGAACCATTTAGAAGCCCCGCACCCCTTCACCGAGAGGACTCTGTTATCATAACAGAAAAGCTCATATTAAGTGCTAATTGCATTAGGTGCCAATTGCACACACACACAGCTTTGGTGTGAAGAGATGGAAAGGGAAAAGAGGCAGAACGACTGGGAGAGAGGCCACAAAGAAGCAGGCTTATGGCAGGATGGGCCTACTCAGTATGATAGGCAGATTCCGAGAGGTCCCAGGGACTGAGCGAGGCCTGGGAGAAGGAAGCTGGCATCAGCACAAGTTGAAGTGGAGCTGCCAGGCAGGCCTGGTGATAGCCTTGACCTTGCATGGGGAGCCCTGAAACAGGAGTTAGTCCCCAGGTGTGGACTGAGTCCTGCAGAGGCTAAGAGGCCTCCCCATCATCCCTGTCCCCCAATTCAGTGCTTCGTCTGGTCATCTACATTGGCAACACTGAGAAGAAGCATGAGCTCAGGGGCAAGACCCTCAAGAAGACGAAAGCCAAAAGCTACCTGTTGATGTCACGAACCACAGCTGGAAGAGCAAGCTTTTTATTCCTTAGGACTCTGCACTCTGGAATACAGAAGAACTAGGAGGAGAACGGAGGCTTGGCTGTGACTGGTGGAACCTCCAAACTAACAGTGGCTTACATGAAGCCGAAGTCTAGTTCTCTGAACGTGAAGCAGGGCTCACACGGTTCATGGCTCTTCAAGCTGGTCCTCTAAGTTGTTACACACCAAAGGCTACTTGCATCTTTTTCTTCCACCATCTTCAGCACAGTAGGTTCACATCTCAGTCCAGAATGGCTCTTGAAGCTCCAGCCATCACCTCTGCGATCCAACAACCAGCCCAAAGGAGGCAAGGATAGTTCCTGGAAGTCACACCAAACACTCTGCTCTCACTGCCTAGCGCACTTAGTCGTATAGTTACACAGAACTTCAAAGGAACCTGAGAAATGTAGTTTTAGTCACTGTGCCCTTTTGTCTGGCTCAGTGTTGGGAAGAAGGAGAGAACGGATGTTGGGGGCCATTATCAATGTCTGACTCACCCTGACATATTCGTCATCTATGATGACCAGATTCTCAGGGAAACCCACAGGTTTCCTCTTGTCCCAGCACCTTGCTTGGGACACAGCTGGTGTTATTCTCTTATTTTCTCCAACGTGTTTGCATGTCCATATCCAGTGTCCCCAATGAGTGGGGAGCTGCCTGAGGGGAGGGACGTTGTGCTGCCCATCTCTCCTCAGCCCCCAGTGCTGAAATTCTTACATAACAGGAACTCAATAAATGCTCGATGCACAAATTCTTGCAGCTCCCCACCATACCCCTTCGGAATGTGCTGCATTTCACGCCTTTCTCCATTCCACAGTAGCTTGCCTTTAAAGGTGCTAACTAATAACTTTCATCGGAATGCATATCTCACTAAGGAGTCCTTGTATTTTGAAAAGAAAAATGACAGCTGATTGGTGGTTATGGATGGGAGAGCGTTTTCTCACTTTTAACAAAGCTTTGTTGGATGGGAAGGCGGCAGGAGAGTATAAATATGAGGCACTGTGCCTCATGTTGTCCAGGGCTGGCAGACCCCTGAATGTAACCCAGAGCCCTTCTCTTGCTTGTATCAAAGAGGCACCAGTGAAACCTTGAGCTAATGCCATTAGCATCTACATAGCTGCGGAAATGAGTCCGTTTATCCATCCCATCCCATCCCCCATCCCATCCCTTGCCCCCATGGCTGGCCCATCCTGTGGCTTTCTCCTCTGAACACGCAGCCCCGTGGAAGAAACTCCAGTCCTTCCGCCTAGGGAGGCATGCTTTTGCTTGGAGATGTCTGTTGGGGGCTGTTTGCAGCTGTGTTGGCTGAGTATCTGGCCTCCCTCAGGTACTGGTGGCTTTTACCTCTCCAAGCAGCAGGCACTGTCAGCACCTTGTCCAGAGCC
>LOEQ01002582.1:152199-165311 GCA_001685075.1 Bramus lutescens
AGGAGAGGAGAGGAGAGTTTCTAGCTGAGGATTCATCTTACAACCTCAGCAGAAATGCCTGGAGGGTTAGGTCTGAAATTGCAGACTGAGATGGAATGAAAACTTGTGAAGTTCTTTGAAGCTTTTGTCAGATCCTGTTCTGAGCTGTGCCAGGGTGGAGCCGGAAGTGTCGTGGAGGATCCCTGAGAGGAATGGAGTGCTGAGTGAAGGCAGGTGAGCTCGCTTTCACAGCTGTCATCTTGGGGATTGAGAGGCTCAGCACATCAGAAATGCAATCGGTGGGGATAAATGGGGGCTAACAGCGATGTAGTAACCACCACTGTGTCCTCTCTGAGGAGAAGAGGGCCCTGTATGCCACTTCAGCCATGGAGGGCATTTGGAAAGTTTGATCGGAGCCACAGGATGCACAGAGTTAGTTTTCCCTGGCTGGAGATGAGTTCAGAGATGGCTGGTTGTGGACACCTCAACCTCTCTGCTCTTCACCCTCAGGTAGCTTTAGAGACCCCTGGGGTTGGACAAGGGATTGAGAATGTGTACAGGCTAAAAAGGCCGACACCAAGGCCTACAGACCTCTTAAAGATACAAATGAGGGCTTTCTGTGCAGACAACACTCCCAAAGGGCACAGTTTCCCAACGGGCATGGTTGTCATGTGGTTCACAGGAAGCCACATCCGTTGCATGTCTGGTGCTTGGCTTTCCCTGAAGCTGAGAGACAGCAGCCTTCTCTACAAGCGAGTGTGGAGATGGCTGCCTGTAACTCACTTCTGAGAAGAACCAGAAGGTCTGCTCTGTTTTTCTCACAAGACAGGGTTTCTCTGTGTGGCAGCCCTGACTGTCTTGGAGCTCTCTTTGCATGCCAGGCTGCCTTTAAAATCACAGTGATCTGCCTGCCTCTGTCTCCCAAGCACTGGGATTAAAAGCGTGCATCACCACTCCTGACTCAGAAGATCTGCCCTTTGTATGTCAGTTTTCAGAAAGCATTCAACTACTGAGCTGCCTTCCCACACATCTGGTGCTCTAGCATGGCCGGAAGAGACTCTCTTTGGTAGATCATCTTCTGAGCTCCCCAGAGAGGGAGAGAGGTGTAGAAGATTTCCTTGGGTCCTCCGGGTCAGGGATCCTCGATAGACTAGAGATGAGACATGGTAGGAAGATGGGTGCTCTCTGGAGGCTGCACTGCCTTGCTCTGCTTGCTTGTGTAAGGCTCTGCTCAAAGGTTCTTTGAGAGCCAGGCTCCCATGAGAGACACAGAAGGAAGTCTGTCCTTTTGAAGGCTCACCAGAAGGTCTTGGTCTTGAAACCCCAGGCACTTGGCTCCTAAGTGTGGTAGGCCCAACTGCTCAAGACCAGGTCCGTGGAGTTTACTTTCCTTTGGAGTGAGATAAATCCTTTCCTCATGGGGCCCGGGCTACAGATGGACATTACCTTGGAGGGAGGCAGAGATGCAAGGCAACTTTGTATGAAATACCATTAACAGAGCCCCACCGGCAACCCCGACTGTGGCCACTTAGAGGCCATTCCAGCCTACCAGTTCATGTTCGCTATAGAGCATGTTACAACACTAGGGATCAGGATCGATAGATGGATTCAAGCTGAGAAATTAAAGGCTGGGGATGGCTTCCGTGTAATAGCCCAGGCAGAGAGCATTCCAACCGATGTGCCTTCACTTTTACTTTTGGAAAAATTACTAATGTGAGGTATATCATCAGATAAAACATCCCAATGAAGAGAGAGTCCATGTGTCCCAAGTGCTCACGTTGTGACTTATTGCAAACTGAACACACTCTTGGAACCGCATCTGGAGCAAGAAACATCCCATGGGCCAGTGAAATGGCTCAGCGGGTAAAGGCACTTGCTGCTAAGCCCAAGACCCTGAATTCGATCCTGTAACCCACATGGTAGAAGGAAAGAACTGACTCCCTGAGCTTGTCCTCTGACCACCACACTCATGCTAAGGCATGCATGCGTGTGTGCGAGTGCATGCACACAGATACACACAACACATCTCACATCAGGACCTCAGAGGTTCCCTGGTGCCTTCTTCCTTCTACTCCCTACTACCTCAGAGATAAGCACTATCCTGACTTTGAACACCAGGATGTTCCAGATTTATCTGTTCTGAAATTTTCTATCAAAGTAGACATGCAGTAGGCATGGTTCTCTCCCTCAGCATGATGTGTATGTGAACTTCATCCAGTCTAATTCTTGTCCTCAGCATAATATGTGTGAGCTCTAGCCAGTGTGTTTTTCAGCCTCAGGATTATGTGTGTAGGCTCTATACTGTTTGATTCCTCTCACTGCAGAATGCCGGAATTCCCTTACGCATGTACACCTAAGGTCATCCATTCTCCCTGCTCACTGGTGTTTGGGTCAGCTGTTAGCCATCACCGACTGGACATTCTTTGTGTGGCTTTTTTGGTAAGTGCCCTCAAACATTCCATGGAGTGTGTCCTTCAGAGTAGAGTAACTGGGTCACAGGGTCTGCTGACACGCAACTTCAGCTCAACCTTTTGGAATAAAAACATTGTTAAAACGTGATTTAGGACTAAGAAACAGTCCAAATGTAGGACGTTACAGGAAGTAAGATGAAATGCCTACGAACTTGCCACAGAGGTTATACAAATAACATTTCGCCATCGTTCCTTCATTTCTTCCATATATTTAAAGAGTCCAGATTTACAAATGAAGCTATGCTCCTTCACACTCCTTAGGTCAGCATTGGCCAAAGGCTTGTATATCATTGGATTCTATTTGCTACGTGTATATTTGCAGAAACTCATGCACCTCTGTCTGGAGTGCTTTCGCGTTTCACAAAGGCTGGACCATTCTGATGACATGGTTGTAACTTTCTTCTTTCATCTCAACATATGTTTTCAGCAGCACAGTATAGAAATCCCACCACAGAAGGTATATTCCTTTCACTGCAGTGATGGATACCTATTGATACAAGTGGGTAAAACAGTGCATGCTGGGATATGGGTTTTTTTTCCTACCTTTTGGCTAGGTGAGAAAGGGATGTACATGTACCCTGGTACCTAGGTTCAGCAGGTCAGGCTGCTCCGATGAACCTGAAATGCCATGGATCTTAGAGACTGCTTGATAGCCAGACCGATGCCTACTCAGTGAAGTGCACAGCAAAAAGAAGGTTTGTAAAGGATCCAGAATGCAGTCACATCAAACTCTGGGTCCCAGGAAGAGGCCCAAGGCCCAGCAACAAAGGTTCATGAGATTGATTCTGGCCATGTCCTGGCCCTGCCTCTAGTGTCCTGTGTCAGTAGACCCCCACATCTGTGCTTCTTCCTGGACCTAGAGGCACCTGAGAGCCAGGTTCCTGGCTATCTGCTGTCATTGAGGTGCTGGGGGGATTATAATCAAAGCAGGCTTGTTTATAGAGTCTCACAGTTAGTCTCAGCTCAGGGACCAGACATGGTGTGTCCTCTGGTGTAGTTGGTTGGTTTTTTAATCCCTTTGGAGGCCTTACACCAAGCTCCCAAATAAATACAAGAAGACTTATTGATGAATACCTGGCCTTAGCTTGGCTTGTTTCTAGCCAGCTTTTCTAAGTTAAATTAGTCCATTTCTCCTTAACTACATTTTGCCTCTGGGCTTTTTACCTTTCTTTATTCTATATATCTTTCTTTCCATCTTATTCTGTGGCTGGCTGTGTGGCTGTGTGGTTGACCCCTGGCTTCCTCCTCTCCTTCTCCTTTTCTTGCTCCTTCCTCTTCTTCCCTAGATTTCTCCTCCTATTTATTCTCTCTGCATGTGGCCCTGCCTATCCTTTCTTCTGCCTTGCTATTGCCCATTCAGCTTCTTATTTGACCAATCAGGTGTTTTAGACAGGCAAAGTAACACCGCTTCACAGAGTTAAACAAATGCAGCATAAAAGAATACAACACATCCTTGCATCATTAAACAAATATTCCACAGCATACACAAATTAACACGTCTTAAACTAATATTCCACAACACTCTGGGAACAGAGCCAGAAGGTATAACCACCATTGGTTTCTCTTTACCTCCTGGCCTGTGGTCATGCCATCTTACATACAGTCTTTTGCTAAGCAATGTTCAGGAGCCTAGATAATCGTGCCTTCCAAGGTTCAGTCCTTAAGTGTTTACACGGCTGATCTTCTACCTACCTATGCACAAGTTGACTTGACCGGACAGCCAGGTCTCATCCCTTCAGCCATGGCTAAGTTGTCTGGTGGGTGGAAACAGGCTGTTACCAATTTCAAACTAGCATAACCACACAGTCCCAGGGATTTTCATTCAGCCACAGATATGGAGCAAGAAGAGACTTCCAGCTTCAGGGACCTTGGCAGCCCCCAAAGTACTGCCCCGGACATTGGCACCTCCCTAAGTACAGCAAACTGAGTGTCTAAGAGCTTTTTGTTCCCCCTTCATCATTGCCTCAACCCTGGGGTATTCTAGCTAGTGCCAAGTGTGCAGTAAACAAAACAAACGCAACATCCCTGGCTCAGGGCTGGGGGGATTGCCTAGTCAAACTTTAGTCCAGTCTCAAAACTGAGGTGGAGAGTGATTGAGAAAGACACCAGCCACCTGTGATCCACATGTGTGTGCATGTGCACACGCGCGTGTGTACACACCCCCACACACACCCCCACACCAATACAACAATAAAATATGGTGAAAAACAGGCCTAAGGCAGACAAACTCTGGTGTGCTTTACCTTCTCGAGTCTCTCTTGTGGGATGAGGCTGAGGTGTGGCTTTGAATTTGTACTCTATCCTGACTTTCTTCAGTTTCCATTTTAGTGAGTGCATCCTTTATTGACTTCTCCCAGAAACGCTCTCGTAATTCCTGAATTCTTGCCTCAGCACTTTTCGGGGAGAGTTCCCAGCCTCTCTCATTTGCATGTATTCTTCCTTCCTTCCCCCACTTAACTGGGGTAGGGGAGCATGCTGGTGACCAAGAGCCATCTGGAGACTTGGGTTCCATCTTGCCACCACCTGTGAGATTTTCCTCATGTTTCTTAAGCACTCTAAGATCCATGGTTCTCACGCAACTAAAATTCCTCACTGATGTGGAATTGGGCATGCAGTCATGAGGGGCAGCATGGCAACTTGGGATGTGAGAAGGGCACTTAAGAGCGGCCCCTCCATTTCCCACCTGTCCCTGCCTTCCAGGGAGAGCAGCTCAGGAACTCATGGGCAATTTTCATGTGCCGATCAGCAGACTGCTTGTGCTGTAACTGTCTAAATGACAAAACAAGGGAAGGACAAATGCCAAGAAAATGAAATCTAGTGACCCTCCCCATAACTCACTTCTGGGAATGATTTTTTAATTTGTATTTTTCCCCAATAAAAGTTTTAATTAAAAACTATCTAAACCCTGGGGACTTACAATAAATCTGAATGCAAAGCTCCTTGGAGAACATGTCTTGGCAAAATACATGAAACAGATTATTATTATTTATTATTATTTCCATTCCAAGAAATGGTGAACATTCTTCTACACTTTTCTTAGTGATTTGTGGCTTCAGCAACTCTGGTCCCTGCTATAGGGAGTGGAAAGCGATGCCATTTAGCTTTTAGAGATGCCCCGGGTTTGTGCTAATGGAGGGGAAGCAGGCGGCACTGTGCCTGTGCAGCTGTCTCAACTCCTCATTTATTACTTCAGCGCTCTGCCTTGCTGGGCCCTCTTCTGTTTCCAACCCTAATCAGGCAGATCCCATTGTTTACCTCAGCAGAAGGATCAAGGTTACACCCACAGTAACACGGAGAAAGGCGACCCTGGAGCTGGGCCCAGAGTCCAACTCTGACTTTGGGGCTGCCTGCCAAATTATTCTCAGCCCTGGGAATTACCTTCCAGCCCTGGGAACTCGGGGCCTCTGTGCTGCCTGCAGAATGATTTATGTGCCTGAGACATCCCTTGCATCTTTTCCCAGGGCTTTGAGTCCAGAGTCCTGTTCCACGTGGTCAGACTGAGTCCCTGAACACTGGGGACATTGAGGTGAAGAATGGGGGGGAGAAAGATCAGAAGGGAATGGCAGTGAGGAGGGAGGAGAGAATGGAAAGATATCAAAGAAAGAGAGGAAGGGGAGGGGAAAGAGGAGGAGGAGGATGAAGAAGAGGAAGACAATAAGGAAAGAAGAGGCTAGGCAGTAACCACATGCCTTTAATACCAAGCATTCAGGAGGCAGAGACTGCAAGTTCAAGGCCAGCCTGGTATACAGCGTGAGTTTCAGGAGAGTCATGGTTACACAGAGAAATCCTGCATCGCCCCATCCCCGCCCCCCCCAAAGAAGAGTGGAAAAGAGGAGAGAGGCCCTGGAGAGTTGTCAGAGACCACCTTTCTCTGCCTGCAATGCTGCATGTCACCCCCGACACACACTCAAGCCAACATCTCAGAGGACCTTCCAGACTACCTGAGTGCTTTGGGTCTCAGGAAATTGGAAGATGGCTAGGCTTTGGGATGCAGTTTATTTATTTGTTGGGAGACTGTGGGCAGTCCCCTGCAGGTCCAATGGCTTCTGAAGACAGCCCAGCTCAATGTATTCTTACTTGCCTCCATGCTTAGACCTTAACTTCATTTAGGTTTATTTATTTATGTTCTTGTTATTTTAAAAATTTTGCACTTATATGTATGGCGTACAAGTAAGGTATGTTTGCCTTTGTGTGAGCATCCATGTGTGCGCATGTGTGGAGGCCAGATGTAGACACTGTGTCTTCTTTGATAGCTTTATATATTATAAATTGAGACAGAGTCTCGCCTGACCCCAGAGGGCTAGCTTTGGGTGGGAGGGGGTGAGGTGGGATATTCTGTCTCCATCTCCCACAGGCTGGGATTTACAGGTGAGGAGCTGTAAACACTCAGCATTTTCGTGGGTGTTAGGGATCTGAACCTAGGTCTTCATGCTTTCAAGTGCTTTGCCAACTGAGCTATTTTCCAGCCTTCCTTCCTCCATTCATTCAGTCATTCACTCTTGGCATTGCTTTTCCTAAAGAGTTTTCTGAGGAGTGCCAGTGCTGGGAAATGCTCCCTGGGCAGGACTCAGTACTGGGATCAAGAGACTTTGGGAAATGTCAAAGACTTTCTCATCTTTTGCATAGATGAGAAACAATACAGTACACATAATCTCCTTTAGGGCTTCTAGATGTCTGTCAGTGCTGAAACCTTTGGCTTTTGCCCTCCTCAACTTTGTCAAATGCAATGATGAGCACATCCCTCCCTGGAACCCACATGTACTTAAGCTCTATGGAGCCAGTATTCCCTGAGGAATAGCCCAGAGAGGCTCAGGCTAGCATCCTTGTCACCCTCATGTCCTAGCACTTCCTTTAGATTGTCACCTTATTGGAGAGGGGTGTTGTGGGAAGAGTTTGGTGCCTGGAGATGGACTCATCTGAGGAGCCATTGATGGAACACAAATGTCTTACTCAGGGAATAGAAGGCCCAAGGAAGATGGACAGCTGCCTGCGAATGTTCAAAGAGGACAGATAGCACAGGAAGCTAGAATAGGGTGGGTCAGCTTCTTGCCCTGGGAAAAACTTGACCCAGGGGTTTCCAGGCCCATACTGTCTCTGATTGACCATGCGAGTCCTAAAGGCATTGATCCCCAGTTAGACCAAGAGCTGCTTGAGCCGTCAGCTGGGGTCTGCGCATCCTGATAGTTCCAGCACTATCTGAACTGCTGCTAGATGCTAGGCAGGCCCCCAATAAAAACTTATCAGATGGCTGTATGCATAGATGAATGAATACACTGCCTTCTGGGGGGCTGCTGGCCAAGTTCTACTTTGGCACAGCTGAGGTGGAAGGCCATGCACTTCAACCTGAGCACCACACAGTCAAGAGGCATGCTAGCCACAGGACTGACTTCAGTAGTGTTTTCTTCCCAGTCTCTGAGGGCTGCATGCTGTTAGGACCAGGACCATTTTCTTCAGGGAAAGCTCAAAGCTTTGATGTCTCCGGGCTGGTCAGTGATGAGGCTGGGGTGAGCTCAGGAAAGCATGTCTCCAAAAGGATCCAGATTGCTATGCTGGAGACACTCCACTCCTCATGTATCCTTTGGGCCTGTAGCTCCTTTGGGGGATTGCGTATGGAGGGAGAGAGAGAGAGAGAGATATCAGTAGATCTTTATCCATGCAGATGACATGCCGTGAGAAGCACAACACAGCTTGGGGACAAAAGAGCTCCTAACCTGTGATGTCATTTTCCAGGCCCTGCATAGATGAAGCTTTGTCCCCTCTAGTTACAGAAAGAGAGGGGGCAGAGAGGAACTGAAGTTCTCTTTCTCTCTTTTGGTCTGTTTCTGTCCTTGTCTCTGTCTGTCTCTTTCTGTTTCTGTTTCTTCCCATCTGTCTCTGTCTCTGTGTGTCTCTCTGAGCGTCTCTCTGTGTTTACTATTACATAGAGTAGCATGGTCATCTGACCTTCACTGCATGGAGGCATCCGAACTGTCTGTATGCGCCTGTCACTTTTTGGGGATGTCCCTGTCACCATGAAAGGTTTGGGCCATGGCTCTCTTAGACTGCTTGAGACATACTTTAGTAGGTTGCTCATTTCCTGCCCCTTGTCTAGTTTAGAAGCTTTCCTGCATTCCCCAGTCATCCATGATAACCTTGGGCCTACATTAAAAATGATAAATAGACTGCCACTCCCTCATCACGTGTTGCTTCTATCTTACTAATTGGTTTTATTTTTCGGCAGGTTTGCCTTGAACTCTGTGTAGCTGAGAATGACCTTGAGTTTTTGATCCTCCTGCATCTACTTCCTCAAATCCTAAGATTTCAGGTCTGTGCTACCACACTTGGTTTTTGCAGGGCTGGGGATTAAACCTAGGGTTTGGTATATGCTGGGCAAGTGCTCTACCAACTGAGTTACATCTGCAGCTCCTCTGCTAATGTCTTGAAGAATCCCTGTAGTGGGTTGTTTCCCGTTACTCTTCCCTCCCTCTATGCGTACCTATTGCCATGTCTCTTACCAGACAGGTGTCTATTTTCCTTATCATTACTGCAGGGCTCTCCTGTCCAACTTGATGTGGCCTGGAATGTAACAACCTACGAGTTCATTCTAAGCCGAAGCTACAGACATTTCCACTGGATAGCCTACCCCAGGGAGCCAGTTGGTCTCAGAAAAGTTAGAAGACATATGGAGGAAGGTTTGAGTCCATTTCAGATTGGACTAACTGAGTTTCAAGAACAAAGCTGACCACCAGACCTGTGAGCCATGGAATCATGCTTAGGGTCACACACTGCCGAACATTGGGCTGGTCTTCATTACCCGGAAGTGGCTGACTTAGACAACTTGTGCCCACTCTACTCTACTTCTCGACATTTTGTCTCTAACATTACTTCTGGACATTTCGCCTGCAGAGCAACAGTCCTTACAAAGAACAGGGGAAAGAAAAAGAAACGGAACATGTTAAGCCTACACTTTTCCTTCTGAACTTGCTTCTGCTAAATTCTCTGGTCTGTCCAGAAATGTTAACTTAATTTCAGAGGTCATATTAATAACAGGCTCACAGGAGGAACACGGGTGCCTTTAGTACAAGTGTGCCTCTAGTATAGCTGGGACCACACTGCCTAGGTGCAGCACCTCCTTTTGTCACTGATTTGTCTAGTTATGCTTGGGAAAATAACTTTTCTTTGCTAAACTCTTCAGTTTTTTTTAACTGAAAAATGGGTATTTTTCTCATAGCATCATCTGGAGGTTTACGTGAAAAAACTGTGTCAAGTGTTTAATGCAGTGGCCAGCCATTAGCAAGAGTTCCTGGACCCAGTTAGCTGCTGTTATTTTTACGTATTGTAACAGGAAAGGCATTGACTGGTTCTTTAAAAAGATAACTCATCCCCTCGCTCAAATTTCCATCCATTTTTTCACTATTATACCTTTGCTAAAGAAGCCTCTCCAAATCATACTTTTGTGCAGAAAAATAATAATCTAGTAAGCCATGACCCTTGAATTGTGGCTCTGGTTCTTCCATTAGCTTGTCGAGTGACCTTGAAGAAAGCTTCCTCATTGTCTGGGTCTCAGGTCCCCTCCAGTGAGAGATCAGGGTTGAACTCATTGCCAAGGACTCTTGGCGTTCATCACTTTCCAAAGTTCCTTTGGAAAAGTTGAAAAGAGCTTTCACAAAGAAACCAATTATGGTTCTGGGATAATGAGGGAAGACACTTTCTTCTCATAGATGGTCAGGTGTGGAATTGCCTCACAGAACGCTTGAACTGGAGGGGCCTCAGAAAACTTCCGGTCCAGTGATCTCACGTTACAGAAGAAAAAGTAATATTCCAGCATCACCAAATTGCTGAACACAAGGGCATTAGTATATTCAAAAACACACTTGTTGAACACCTTGGACTTGGGGCGCTGATTAGGTAGAGTGCCTCTCCATAGCCACCAGCCCTAGTTGGGGAAAAATGGTGAATGTATGTTTGCCATACCTGTGCATACAAATGGTTGTGTTGGGTGTTAAAGAGGAGCTGAGAGACATGCTTAATATAATCTTGGGTATGGGAAGGATATAACAGTAAGAGTTAGGTCTCCTTCATTGGAAGCCGGTCTTCTAACTCATCCAGTCCTCAAAATGACCCTGTAAGTTCAATACTCTCTTCACCATTCCTGTTAACTGGGGAAGGAACTGAGACCCAGAAAAGTTGTCTATCTTCTTTCAGCTCCAGCAAGTAGCAAATGGGGAAAGTGAACTGTGAGCTCCAGTCACGTGGGCCCAGAATCTGTGTCCTTACCACGTTATCCTGGCCTTCTAAAGACATCAAAAGAGCTGTTGCCTGCATGATAACTATCCAGGAGAGAAAACCGTGCCAGAGGAAGTGCCACTGAAAGTGGAAACATCCTGAAGGGGAGCATGAGTGTCATGTGTCCCTTCAGCTACCCAATAAAAGTGTGTGTGTGTGTGTGTGTGCGTGTGTGTGTGCGTGTGTGTGTGTCCATCCTGGTAGGCCTGGATATGGGTTAACCAATATGCTAGTGTACATACTCATACGTGTGTGGTATCTGTGTATAGGTATGTATGTTTCTCTCATCATGCTTGTTTCAGTGTGTTCTGTGAGTGTGTCTGTTTGTATAGGTCTACTGTGTTTGTTTCTATTCATGTGTTGGCATATGTGAGGGTGTGGTAGTGATGGAGGTATAGATGGGATAGATAAGTGACCAGAACTCAGATCATGGGGCTCTCTATAACACATACTCACAGAGCCCAGGTGAATCATTCAACGAATTGACACTATTTGCTCACTGATAACACTCATTGAGCCCTTATGTGTCAGGTACTGCTTCAGATGTTAGGGGTAAAATGGTGTTCTCAAACACTGTCCCTGTCCATAGGGAACTTACATTCTGGTGAAAAGAGCGATATATAACACCATGTAGAGATAAGCGCCCTGAAGAAAAACAATCCATTAAGGGGAGAGATGATGGGGGTGGCCGTTTGGGCAGAGGCCTCCTCCATCATCTCCCAGGAAGTGAAATCATAAGCCTAGGGTATGAAAGAGAAGAACATTCCAGGTGACGAAACAGCAGTGCAAAGGTCCTGAGGTGAATGTGAGCTTGGCCTACTTAAGGCCTGCACATTTCTCAGGAGCCGTGGAGTGAGGTGGAGAAGGGCAGCGAGGAGAGTGCCGAAATTAGGGTCATAGCTGGAGCCACTTCCTTTAAGGCTCTGCAGCCATGGTGAAGATTTTAGATTATGTCCCTTGGGCGATGGGGGAGATATTGAAGAAACCACACTCCTGTGGGAAAAATTGGAAAGACTTTGGGCAATTATACTTCTAAGATAATGCCCCTTTCCTGCTTCCATCTTGAGAATGAAAATGAAGGTTGATTTTTCTTTCCAATGTCCCATGCAATTCCTATTCCAAAAAAAGCAATCTGTTTTCATGACATTTTCACATGCCAATTGATTATTCCTTTGTTTTAAAACCTTCCAATATAGTTAGGCTTGATCCCAATCAAGCAATCCATTTCATAAAGCCCACTTAGGTTTTTGGTGGGAGGAGGCTATCACCATTTTGCAGATTTAAGGAGCACGCACACCCTGCATGAACAGGGTATGGTACAGTTTCTGGACAGCCGTGTCACTTGGCAAGCGTGCCTTATCATATCATTTAATCCATTCATGAACTCTCTGAAAAATGTGCTAGGCATATTTTATTTCTAGGGAGCATGAGACTTTGAAAGTTCACACAATTAGCCCAAAGTCACACAGCTACTTAGTGACATCTCAGCTCCAAAGCCAAAAGCAATTTCTAAAAGGAGTTCACGCTTTTGCTCACAAGTGCATACTCGTGAGTGGTGCTCCTGGCATCAGTGGCTGGAGAAAGTCCATGGGAAGGAGGACTTGGGCAGCCCATGAACTGTGTATGTCGGGGGAGCACTGAGCTAGGATTCTAAACAATAGTGTCATGGTCTGTGTCACCACTAATGTGCCATCTGTCTACAAGGCTAGGCTGGGCTGGACCCTGGGCTAGNGCTTCAGTAGTGTTCCTAGTGTGAGTGGCCATGCAGCTGGGATCAGTCACAGGAAGACTCAAAACATCTGAGTGACCTCTCGAGAGGTCACACTTACAGGTATGAGTGCTGGAACGGATAACAGTTCTGCAGACACTTGCTTCCCGGCCACACCAGTCTTTTGTAAGTTTCTGTGGACACAAAGATCTCTGTGAATGTGGTAAATTGGCTCTTGGTTATTAGTGGTTAGTGGGAGAAAAGAAGGCTGCCTCCTTGGCCGTGGGCCCTTAGGGGGTTGGGCATGCCTTGAACTTCTTGTCAGAACAGAAGATAAGGCCAGGTGGGATTGGAAGATAGCACCATCCCTTCAGACTGGCCTTTGAATTCTAACAGGCTGCTGTCATACTAGCTTCTTTGAAAGGATACTACTGACAATGCATTCATTGGGCATGCTTCTTTCAGGCCTGGGAATTAGGTGATGGTATTAGGAAAGATGTGAAGGACCATGACTATAAAACAGAAGAGAACTTTCCAGAGTTGTTCTCTCAGGGACAAACCAACATCAAACTTATTTAATCAAACCCAAATCAAACCTCCATAATCCAATTAAATCTATTTTTTAAATTTCATTGTTTTTTATTGAGCTCTGCATTTTTCTCTGCTCCCCTCCCTGCCTCTCCCCTCCC
>LOEQ01002583.1:34467-44938 GCA_001685075.1 Bramus lutescens
GACAGGCTCCAAAGCTACAGAGAAACCCTGTCTCAAAAAACCAAAAGAAAAAAAGAAAAGACCATTATTGGCAATTACATGAGATGGACAGTGTAAACTGAAACAGATCCAGACAAACCTGGATACCTAGCCACACACCCACGTAAGAGTGCTAGACCCTGAACATGGAAAAGCATGTTGACTAACGCAGCATGCCTGAACTAGTTGGCTCTATGATTAGTGGAGTAGAGTTAACAATTTGAGGGTTTTGCCAACACCTATTTGTAACAGGATATTTCCCACAAAACACTCTGGAACATTTAAGGAAAATGTCTATACTGTGTTCATATAAAACCTAGGGGTTCCATTAAACTCTAGGAAATCATGCAAATTCTCTCTTTGAAACTGAAGTTTTATGTTTCTTGACCACTGCTCAAAAGAAGTGGGCCGTTAACTGGCACATGAAATATTAGTCTTCACATTTTTGGAGGGCTTTATAATTTTTAAACTGCTTTTCCATTTTCTTCCCATGACTAGAGATAAAATAAGTAGGGCACGTATTATCTCCATTTTCAGAAAACCGAAGCCCAAAAACATTGTATTTTCCCCAAGGCCACACAGCGCACATTAGACGCTGTTCCCATCACACTGCACAGTGGTACACTGATTATGTTGCAACAAATACGTTACTGCCTTCAGATTCTTTCCTGAGAACTTTCAGAAATGCGTGGCATCAGATTACTCCCTCATTTTTAACTTAAAAAAATAAAAGCAATTCATTTAGAATACAAAGGGATTTAAACAAAAACAGAAGTGTACAAAAAATCCCATCTCTAGTCCTCCATCCTCATGCCCACAAGCAACAGGCTGTTGGCATGTACCTCAGAGCCTTTTCTATACAATTACACACAGAAACACACAATGAACCTGGGTGTAGCAGCTCATGCCTGTAATCCACTACATGGGAATCTGAGGGTAGGGAGATTTCTGTGAGTTCAAGGATAACCTGGGCAAGAGTCTGAGACCCTGTCTCAAACAAACAAATGAACAAGCAAAACCTAGAAACAAAATCCTCTCAAGAGGCACACAATGATTTTTAACGGAAAATTGATCATGTTATGCATATTATTCTATAACTTGATTTTCCTGCATAAAAAACATTTTTAGTATCTTTGTCTTTATGCCCAGTTATATCTATAGATCTGTTCTATTTGTTTTAAAGACTACATAATATTTCATAGTATATGCAAGATTCTTTCTTCTATACAAATAGAAAATACTAGAATAAATCATTTCCTTGTTTTACTATTACATACAATGGTGCAAGGAATATCCTTTACTTAGATTTTGCCCATTCATACGGCTGTTTTTATCAGTTGGGTTCCTATAGGTTTTATAATCATTTCTGTAGTGAAGGATTGCTGAATGGAAGGACACTGGTAGACTGCAAACTTGCATTTCATTCATTTGCACTGTCATCACAGTTAAAACGGGATACTGTCTTATGCTTTCATGTGTACCTCTGCGCCTCAGTCAACATGTTCTAGGTTGCTGATAGAGCAAAATAGGCTCCAAGCTAAAAATCAATCCTACTGCTCTCTCTGTTTCTCTCAGAGCTATGGATTGTAAACTCCTAGAAGTTGGTTAGGAACTTTCTAAAATTCTTTTTTAATTTTTCATTTGTGTAGGCATGTATGTGACATATGTGTCTGTGTACATGTGTACGCTCAAGGTTAATGCTGAGAATCACCCTCAATCATTCTTCAAAGTGGCACACACATCAGATTCCATGTTGAAATAACATATGGAAGACATTGCTTTAAATAAAACAATATTAAAATCTCTTAAAATTTTTGAAAAAAGAACTGGAGCATTTTAAAGACTCTTAAATCCATGTTTCCCCGACGCCATCACCTCTGTGACCCTCTCACTCCTCTGTGCCAGCCACACTGCTCTCTTGCTTACTGAGTCGCCATCCCATAAGGCAAGTTTCCACCTTTTAGAATGTTCCTCCTGGGGGCTCACACTACATTTGAATATTTCCTCTCAGATATGAACAGAGAAAATTCCTTTGCTATATTCTAGTCTCTGCTAAACCGTTTTTTTCCCAAGGTGTCCATTTTTCCTGTTTTAAAAGACAGGGTTTTGCTATGTAGCCCTAGCTGACATGAAACTCACTGTGTAGACCAGACTGGTCTCAAACTTTCAATGATCCTTCTGTATCTAATGGTCTTCTAAGTGTTGGATTACAAGCTGTTTACACAATTTTAAATTTTGACTTCTCCCCAGAGTTCCAATCACCCTCAACCTTTTCATTTGTTCTAACATACAACACTCTNCTCTCCCCTCATCTATGTCCCCCCCCCATGTTTTCAGTTACTCAGGGTCAACCATATCTCAAAACCACTAAATATTAAATTCTAGAAAAAAATCTTGCTTTAAATACCTTTCATTATATTCCAATTATTCTATTTTAATTGTTGCTTTAAACCAATCCCTTACTGAGCTTATTTTATAAATTAAACTATGCCTTAGTCATGCATGTATTGGAGAAAACAGAATATATATATACATATATGTATATATTCTTGCATATACATATATGTACATATATATCCCATGTGTCTGTATATTTACATGTATGCATATATGTACTTAAACATAAATGTATATATATATATTCTGCTTTCTCCTACACACACTATAAATATACATAAACTTATACATATACACACACACACCTCACCAGGGGTCTCAGAACATATCTTCTATTAACAAGAAGGGGATACTGTACTAGTTTACTCAGCAAGAGTGTATGATTCAAGATGCTAAGAATTCACAGGTTTTCTTCGCTATTTATTCTGAGGGCTTAGAACAGTGCCTGACAGGTAGCTAATGTATAAGAACTACTTAGTGGAAAAACATGCAATCTACTTTAAATTTATTTTTCTGGATTATACGATACAGTAGAGCAATTTAAAATATTCTAATGCTCCAGATAGTGTCCAAGCTTTAGCCCGTGAGTGAGATTTGCTCTTTGTAGACACTAAGTCATTTGACACCAAGTCTCATTTATAAAGCAAGTGATCATTTAAGTAGTGCCGGTCTGCAGTTAAGAAATTAGGTGTGATTGCAGTAGAATCTCTTACTTTGATTGGGTTGAGAGCTAACTCAGAGGCAATCTGAGGTTTCCAAAAGTGATCTATGCCTTTCTTATGGAAGCTACCTGTGAATCAGAGACAAAGATCCACAGAAACAAGAGATTGAGAGTGAGACATCCTTGGCTAAAGCTTTTCACACCATAGGGTTTGTTCACCAAAACAGTTATCATGAAGAAAATGGAGTTTATGGGACTTTTCAAATGTATGTTTATGGCTTGTATTTTTAGTTTTAATTACATATGAATAGACATAATATTGTCAGTGCTTAGAGCCTACACATTATGTTTCTGCTGAATGGCTCCAAAGAAGGTGTTTCAAGGATTATATAAATGCCAGAGCCAGGACTTCCAAAGTCAGCTGGCTCTAGAACAGCTGATTTTAAGTTGTGGTTAAATCACTATGGCTTTAAGGACCTGGTTGGATATTGGCACCTACCAAATGCTTAAAAGCAGTATGGTGAATTCTATTTTTCATACTCATGGTATCTCAAGCTCAGAATTTTGAAGGATAACACTCATCTTGATGCATTTGTTGTATTATATTCATTTTTAACATAATCAGCCCCAACAATAACAACAGGTCAACAATGGTTTGCCTTGCAAACAATAAAAAGAAGTTGTATTTTTACGACTGTATCAACAACAAAATGGGAAGTTTCAGGGCAAGAACTCCAACAAATCAAACTCTCCAGTGAATGTTGTGATGCTGTTACACACGGAGAGTCACCCTTGCCCTACTGTGCACATGTACAAGGCCTGGAATTCCTGTCAGCAATGAACCTAATAAAAACTTTCAGTTCTCAAGTGTACGCTCTGGGTATCTGACTGAGAATCTTCCAGAATCTTCTAGAAAATTGCTTATTTGTGCTATGAAGCAGGACCACTTTGGGTGTATATTTAAAGAGGGCCATGAAGGTTCCTGACCAGCTGAATTTGGGAACTACTTGTTTCCTGTCCTAAAGGGAAGAACTATGCAGGAAGTTCTTTGGCAAATCATGTTTTAACAGTAATAATGAGTCAGCTTCCATTGAGTAGTCTGAGATTGCTTACCTAGCGATAGTAGAGAGGCTGGAAAGGGTTAGTACCAGGAACTCCACGTTAATTGATAGCGTGACTCAACTGGCTGTGTACATTAAAGTGTTTGGGGAAGCCTACTCCTAAGTAATTTGTATTGACGCATTGTACAAACACATGCCATAAAGTCTGCTTTGGAAAAAAAATCACTCGTATGAGTAGCTGCACAGAACCCATGTGGATAACACACATGCGCGTGCACACACATCTATATTTAATACAACGGCATCCTAGACTCCCTCTCATTGTTTCCATTTAGGAGAAGTCAAACTATGAAGAATCACATTCTGATGTATGAGCGTAGGGCTCTGATGTTTTAATCAGTTACATCTAATACGCTCTGAAAATGCCATACCTCATCCAAAAGAATCTTAAAAACTGGAAGTGATGAGACTGAAATGAAAATATTGAAACATTTTACAAATGTACAAGTTGGTTAAGGGTATCTGAGATACATCACTGGCTACCCCGTGATGACACCTTATTAGATGACAGTTAGCGACCTAGTTAAGTCTTTTATTTGCAGCAGTCACATAGCTTTACATTGGCAGAACAAGGACTTAGGTCCTGGTATGACTGATCCAAAGCTCATGCTATTGCCCATTATATTCTAAGATCTCTTGATACCCAAAAAGAAACAGGAAACTATATAGTCAGCATACAGTCCTGCTTCCCAAGCTTACATTCTTGTCACGAAAACAAGACAAAAACACACAGCACAGAGGTTAATACTAAGTAATATAGGATTGTTACAGGCTTCGTTAGGTGTCAAGACAACAATAAGTACAAAAAAGGCAATGTGGTATATATGTAGAGATGCTGGTGATACCCAATTATCATTGTTGCTTCAGTTCCATTGAAGTCTACCTGGCAGGGGATAGGGATTCTGAGAGATACAAACAGGATATTATTTAATTGACTGACACACAATAATTGTACATATTTATGAGGTACCATGTGTTATTTCGATACATGTGCAATATGCAACAGTCCGATCAGAGCAGTGTTTCTGAAGATCAAGATTTGTAATGGACGATGAAGAGATAGAGCTGCAGCATTTCTGAGGGCAGGAATAATAGGCAAAGAGATAAAACCACTTATGTGAAAGTCCTAGAAAGAAACCAGGACTGAATAGATCAAAATATGAAAAACCTGGGGATGAGATTCAGACATGAAGAAGCTCACAAAGTACACAGCAAAAGTAGCAGAAAATAACAAATTTGGTGGATTCCATTGAAGTTACTTTAAAGGAGAGATAATCAAAAGGCCTAGGTTTTGTTGTTGGTGATGGTGGTTGGTTTGTTGGATGTTAGTTCTGCATTGAGGGAGTTTGATTTGTGTGTGTGTGTGTGTGTGTGTGTGTACTGTTACATGTAGAAGCCATCAGCCAACTTGTCATTCTATGGGTACTAACTGCCTTTTTGTTTATTTGAGACAGTGTTTGGAACGTGCCTAGCAGGCTAACCTGGATAATCAGTCAGCCTCAGAGATGGGCCTGTCTCAGTCTTCCTGACACTAGGATTACAAACACATACTACTGTGCCCTTTATTTTTTACATGGTGGTGCTGGATAGGTTTATATCAACGACACAAGCTAAAGTCATTGGAGAGACAGGAATCTCAATTAACCAAATGTCTCCATAAGATGAGGCTGTAGTCAAGCTGTGTAACATTTTGTTTCTTTTTTCCTTTCTTAACTTTTGGAGATTATTTTAATAATAAAAACATTATTGTAAAAATAAATTAAATTTTTCTTAATTAGTGATTGATGCGAGTTGGCCCAGCCCATTGTGGGTGCTGTCATCTCTGGGCTGGTGGTTCTGGGGTCTATAAGAAAGCAGGCTAGGGTGTCCTTCCCTCAGAGCTCAGGAAACCCTGTGGAAGAGGAGACAGAATAAGTATGGGAACCAGAGGGGATGGAAGACACCAGGAGAAGGCGGCCCTCTAAATCAAGTGAACGAAGCTTACAGAGACCAAAGAAGTAAGCACAGGGCCTACATGGGTCTGCACCAGGTCCTCTAAATATATATTATCACTTTCAGTTTAATATTTTTATGGGATTTATGAGTGTGTGAATGAGTGGGTTTCTGAGTCTCCTGCCTTTTCTTAGGACTCTCTTTCTTCTGTTGATTTGTGTTGTTCAACTCTGATGTCAGTTTTTCTTTATCCTACTATATTTTATTTGGTTGTGTTTGGTTGTTATCTCTTAGAAATCTGTTCTTTTCAAATGAGAGACAGAAAGGGAGTGGATCTGGATAGTAGGGGAGGTGGGGAGAAATTGGGAGGAATAGAGGGAGGGGAAACTGTAAACAGTATATATTGTATGAAAAAAGATTCTATTTTTAATAAAAGGGGTAATAATGATGATGATGATGATGTAGAAAGCAGGCTGAGCAAGCCATGAGGAGCAAGTCAGTAAGCAGCACGCCTCTATGGCCTCTGCATCAGCTCCTGCCTCCAGGTTCCTGCCTTGCTTAAGTTCCTGCCCTCACTGCGTTTGATGATGAACTGTTACATGGGAGTATGAGTGAAATAAATCCTTTCTTCCCTAACTTGCTATTGGTCATGGTGTTTCATGACCAAATGGTGCCCCTAAACTAAGACACATGTGTTCCGGTGACTGAATTCAGGTCCTAATGCTGGCCAAACAAGAACTTATGCACGGGCCTACCTCCCCAGCGACTGTATTAGTTTTGGATATGTTTTGTTTTTGCTGTGTTTGAAGCAGAAGCATAGAAAAGTGACAAAGAGCACAGAATCTATGTGGGTTCTGTCAACAACTGAAGGGCCAAGAGCAACTTACCTAACATCTTTGGCCTGAGTTTTCTTAATCCTTAAGATGTAACAAGACCCACTTCATAAGAATTATGAAGAAATTATTATTTATGAAATGCTTAGAATAGTGTCTACCGGTACTAGGTGCTATCAATATGTTTGCTGCATTATAATAAATACATTTAATTACCAATACAGAAATGTGAGAAATTCTAATATTTCTTATAAATATCTTTCCTCTGTGGATAATAAAAAAGGATAATAAAGCAGAAGGAGATACCATGAGGAAGGAAGGGAATCAGTTGAAGTGGGGAAGGAATCATGGGGGCAGGAAAGGGGGAAATAAATGAGAAGGTATAATGACTCATAGTCAGGAAGATGCCATGACAAAATCCATTACTTTGTAGGCTAAATTTTAAAATTAATCTAAAAAAATTGGTTTGATTTTCTGGACCTGGGTTTTCTCATTTAAAACAAAACAAAACAATATGGAAGTGGTGGAATGGCAACTCAGTCAGAGGAAGAAGGGCCGGCAGCAGTAAAGAGAGGCTGGACAGGCAAGTGTAACCAGAATGTATCATACACATGTGTGAAAGGGAATAATTCACTTTGAATTATTTTCAAATTGAAATTTAAAGGAAGAAAATACAAATTAATTTTTCAAGCATGAATTTTTGTTCATTCTTTGAGAATTTCATGTATTATATTCTGACCATATTCACCCCTTCCCTAACTCCTCCCAGATCCACCCACTCTTACTTTCCCAACTTTGTGTCCTTATTTTTATAAGTACACTGAGCCCAATTTGTCCCACCTATGTACTACTACTGAGTGTGTGATCATCCGCTGGAGTGAGGGAAACAAACTAGGGGCCACACCTTTAAACAAAGCAAGCTCTTCCTCTTCCAATAGCCATCAATTGCCTCAATTAGAGGCGAGACCTTGGACCCACCTCCTCAGTCGGGATTTTGCCTGCCTTGAGCTTGCTCAGGTATTTTGTGTGCTGGCGCCACCACTGTGAATTCATAGAACTGCCATGTCGTATACAGAAAACGTTTTCCTTGTAATTCCCACTGCTTCTGCCTTTTACAGTCTTGCCACTTCCTTTTCCATAGTGATCCCTGAGCTTTGGAGGAGGTGTGTGATAAATGGCCATTTAGAGCTGAGAATTCATTATTATTCTATGCACTGTGGTCAGTGGCAGGTCTCTGTGTTAACTGCTATCTATGGCAAAATAAGTGTATCTGATGAGGGCTGAGAAAGGAACTAATTTATGGGTATAACAGTAAGTCAGTAGGAGTCAGTTTAACATATGCCTACTTAGCAGAAAAAATTAGTAGTAATGGGTTCTTCCTGGAGTGTATGCACTGCCTAATCAAAGGCTCTTGGCTCTGATAATGATGTGATGGGGGTTTTATCTTGTGGAGCCGGCCTTAAGTCCAAGGAGAAAGTAGTTGGCTGCTCTCATGACGCTTGTGTCCATACTGCATCAGTGGGGAGACCTTGCCGAGCTAGTTGGTACTGCAGCTCACAGGGTTCACTGCTGGGTAAATTTGACCATTTTCTCTTCCAGCACATTCGTAGCACCTTCCAGCTCCATGGAAAGCTGGCCAATAGAGATGAAACTTCCAGATGAGTACAAGCGTGACTGCTCAGTGTTCTATCTTCTGTAGTTGGAGGTCTATGGGGTTTCACTGCGCAACAATTCCTAAAGGGGTAAACCATTTCTGGCTCTTGACTTTTTACTTCTTAGCCTGTGGTGTCTATTACAGGTACTATTTCCCTGCTATCAGGTGACTACATTTAAATCCTTCTTATATGTATATATTTTAAAATGCTCCCACAGGATAATATTTCTATATGGCCATTTCAGAAGCTCTATAATAATTTTAAAATGTTTAATAAACTTGGAATGCTGGCACAAACCCCTTTATTCTGGAGGTATAGGCAGGAGGAACCTAAGTTCAAGGTCAACCAGGGCTACACAGCATGTTCAGGGCGAGCCTGTGCCCCATGAAACCATATTACTCGACACACTCACAAGCACACACACAAATGCACAGAGGAAAGAGATCTTTGTCTTAAAAGCAATAAACCAACAAAACATAAATGTGTCATCCATGTGGGTTGCAATGTAGCAGCGATGACTCTAGCTGAATAGTAGCTGCCACCTTTAGATGTGACACGGATGGCTCCCACAAATCCCATTAGCTCTTGGTGCTTCTACCTATGCCACTTAATATGACTCATGGCTCAAAGGAAAATGAACATCCTGGTTCCTACTACACTTCAATATTTACAAAGAGCATTCACAAAGGAGGCTATCTGAGCCTGTAACCTGGACCTGGCCAAATTCACAGGTTGTTTTAACTCTTAAGAGTGTGAAAGAAATTTCTGTCCTCCTGTCTTGACTGAGATATGTTTTTGACTCCAGGGTCTGAACCACGGGGTTACTCAAGCACCCCAATTGCTAAAGTCTACTACATGCCAGTCTTGCATCTTTCTGCTCTGTTTAGTCCTTCAGATGAGACAGGCTTATGGGCCCCACAGCACTTTGCAGCAACAACACAAGAGGGAGCCCAGAGCTGAGAGCAGTCAAGGAAGACCTTGCAGCTTTCTTCTGAGTTGTCAGGCCCTGACAAATCGTGTCCTCCTCCATAAGCTCATTTAGCGGATGAACCTGTGCCTCGCGGCCCGAAATACCCAGTGCTCGGGAATCTGTTGCGCAGTAGCTTCTTCCAGAGCAAACTGCTAGATTGAGCACGTTTCTCTTTAGAACAGCCATCTGGTAGAACATATTCCCAGGCGGTACACTTCCTCTCCTGACTGATCTTGAGGGGGCATCCACTTGAGGCTCTCCTGAGGAACTCCACAGTCTCAGAGCCTGGGTCCAACACCTTCCAGAAAGATGAACTTCTTCCTGCTTCCTAGGTGAATGACTGAGGCGTGATGACAGGTCTGCAGGCCGGCTGGCTCCTAGGTGTTCCCCTCCACAGCGTCCCATCCTTGTTTTTCAGACATAACTAATGGGAATGTCAGGACATGCAGGAAAGAAGCCAGGGAGGGGGAGGTTTAGGAGAAAAGACTAGTTCAGTTCGGTCAAAGCCCAGATCTGTTCTGCTTTTGAAGAAACAGTTCAGCTTTGTTTATCCACAGGCGGGGCAGTCTGAGGAGATTCTTGCTCAGAAATCAAGTGGCCTGCCCTGAGCAGAGCATGAATTGACAGCACTGAACACAGAACTCAGGTCTTTCATGGTACAGAATACCACATTTGTTCCGAGGCTCACGGCTTGTTGCTGAGGCAGAGCTGGGGAAGTAGAACCCGGGCCTCCTCCCTGTTGGTGTGATTTCTTGAGAAAGAGGTAGGTGGAGAAGGGAGAAACTTTAGACTTTTGTACAGCAGCATATCAGATGAATAACAGTCTGGGGCCCTTTCCAACTGGGTGGAGGGAACATAGCCTGTTCCCAGGCCCGGGCAGCAGG
>LOEQ01002583.1:46962-57855 GCA_001685075.1 Bramus lutescens
CGGCTGTCACTGTCAGCATCTGAGGAGCTGCTTCTGTTAAACAACGTTTGTGCTTTCTGGTTTGCCAGAGGCTCCCCTCACCCTGCTGCACTGATCCTTTTATGGCTTTATGCCAACTCTGCTATGGGCAGAAAGGGCTGACACTAGGTAACTGAAACTCTTGTGCTTTAAGCTCACACTATTCAGAACAAGATGAATGCCTGGCCTAAAGAATATGCTGCATGCAACTGTAAAATGAACACACTTTTAGCACTGCCTCATTCTAGAAGTTCTTCCAGCTCTTACACCACCTCCTCCAGAAAGTATCCTTTATTCCCTGCACCCCCAACTCCTTCGCAGCTCAGCCTTGTTCTGTGGCTACAGGTGAAGGAAATGAGGGCACCTGGGATGCAAAGGCTTGGGAGGAGAGAAGCATCACAATGACTGGAGTTGGGCTGTGGGTGAAGGGAAGTATCTCGGGTTTGGACTTTGGAATGCTTATATTCAAGGGGAGGGCGCACAAACGGCTCACTGAGAGAGAACGTGAAACTGGCGAATCTCAAAAAGTAAACGGAGGCAGTGATTTCAATCAACAAATTAACCCTTTCAATGAATCAAAATTTGAAGCTCCCATGCCACAAGGAACTCAACACACATGTATGTGAGGGAAACTGAAAAATTAAAACATCACCGCTTGGCCCCAAATGACTCTTGATCAGAACAACTGCCTAGGAAGACCTCAGTAGTCCTTTGGCTCAGAGTGTTAGCGAAGGTCAAGGTGTTTGTTCCCTTGACCCACAGGAACTGAATAAACCCTGCAATGTCTGTTAGTGTCACAAATATTTTGAAGGCTTGGGTTCTGTGACTCAGGCTGAGTCTAGATAAGCCCTCCAACCAACTGAGGTTTCAGGTAAGCACAGACCAAGCTTCCTTCCATTATGGAGGCCTCTGCTAAGTCAAACAGTAAGCCCTGTTTCCATTTGTGTGCTCAAAGGATTTTGCTATAGCATGAAAATAGCAGGGTTTACTTCTCGAAAGGGTTAATGGATTGTGTGACTGAAGTCACTGCCTCTATTTTCCTTTTTGCCTTTTGTGTGTGTGAGAGAGAGACAGGGTTCTCCCTATGTAGCCCTGGCTGGCTTACCACTTACTATGTAGACCAGGCTGGCCTTAAACTCATGAGATCTGCCTGCCTCTGCCTCCTGAGTGTTCAGATTGAAGGCGTGAGCTACCACCACCCGGCTGAGAGAATTGGTTTTTAAAAAGGAAGCTGAACGAGAATTCAGAGAACTAGGAATAATAGCAACTCAAATGTCAGTTCCAAATGTGCCAATGGTGTACTAAATGCTTTTTAAAAAAACCCTCATTTAATACCAACTAAAACTTTATAATGTAGGCATTATCGTTCCCATTTTACCAAGAGGGAAATTGAGGCTCAAAGACTTGAGAGTAACCTGATCAAGTCTATGCTAATAATTAGTAACAGTGACAGGATTCAAATTTACATTCATTTGCTTTTGCAGTTCAAGTATTTGTTGTAAAGAACTTCATTGTCCTGGGATCCAAGGAATGATGGAATACAATGAAGAATAGAAAAACAGTATGATACAAAATTCAGCCCAACAGTTTGGTCAGGGGCAGAGAAGTACAAATTAGCAACAAGGCTGTGTTGGAAGACCTTGGTAAGGACAATTTAGGGGGAGGCTGCTAACAATTGAGAACAGAGAGAAAGAACAAAATGTAACCCGTGAATAGGGACTTGAGGAGGGACTGAGATATGGCTGGAGGAGAGGGAAGAATGACCTAGTATCAGGGAGGCTGTGCTTGCCCTCTCTCCCTCCTTCCTTTAAAGCAAGCTATCTCATGGCCTGCTATGGCTTTCTTTCCCCCTTTTATTGAAAATAGATTGTTTTTCTCACATAATATATCTTGATTACAGTTTCCTTCCCTCTACTCCTCCAAGTTTCTCCCTACTACCCCTCCCATCTGGATTTACCCCTTTTCTGTCTCTAATTAGAAAACAAACCAACTTATATGGGATACAATAAAATATAAGCTAAAAGAAAAGCCAACACACTGAAATGGGCCAAAACAAACCTAAGAAAAAGAACCCAAGAGAAGGAAAAAGGAGCTCCACTCATTCACACACTCAGGAATTCCATAAAAACAATAAACTGGAAGCCATAATATATATGCAAAGGATCTATAGGGTAAAATGAGAGGAGAAAAGATATATAAAATAAGAAATAAGATAAATTTAAAAAGATCCCCAACACAACATTATGAGACAAGGAACCTCCAAACATGGCACTGAATTTATTTTCTGTTGTCCACTGCTGTGGGGCACACAGCCTACACCTGGAGTAGTAGGTTTCCCCAGTGAGACTCCCTTGGAAATTAAGTTCTCATTTGTATGTGGTTATCAACTGCTGATTGCTTCTGGGTTAGGAGGGATGGGCCATGTGTCCACTTTTACTTCAGCTCCAGGGCCCCATCTAGTGAAGACCTGTGCAGGTCCTGTGCGTGCTTCCTCAGACTCTGTGAGGGGATACATGCACCAAATCATGTTGGCTCGAGGGTCATGCTTCCTTGATGTCCTCCATCCCCTCTGGCTCTTACACTCCTTTCCTCCTCTTCTGCTGGGTCCTCCTAGCCCTTAGGAGAGGGATTTGATGGAGACATCCCATTCAGGGCTGAGTCTTTCAAGTCTCTCATTCTCTACATAATGTCTGGCTATGGGTCTCTGCATTTGTTCCTATCTACTGCAGGAGGAAGTTTCTATGATTATGACAGAGAAAGGCACTGATCTATGAGCATAAGGCTGTTTTGTGTTTTTCAAAATCTGTGTGTTTGGTGCAAGAGAGTCATAAGATGCTTGGGAACCAGAGTTATCGCCCAGACCAGAACAATCACTGTAACATGGTGGTATTTATCTTTATGGCCTATCATCGTACTATACATACAATACACACATTTTTCCAATAATGAAATCAAATCATACACACTGTTGTCTAACTTGTTTTTGATGAACAGGTATTATAAACGGTTTTCAATGTTAATACATGTGTTTTATAAACATCATCCTCATACCTGTTTAATATTTCCATGGTTGTAGTAAAGCATCATTTCTCACACTGTCAGCACCTATGCTGTTTTCTCCTCCCTTTCTCTCCTCTCCCTTCTGCTACTTTACTCTCCTTCTTCCCAGCCCCACCCCATACAAGCTGTTTTTCAGTGGAAGCAGAATTAATTCAGTGAAAATGGGCTTAATAAATGTCAGAGATATATTTGTTTGAAAAGACATTTTGGTCGTTTTAGGCTGAATGACACTGGAACATATTTATACTTGTGTGTGTGTGTGTGTTTGTGTGTGTGTGTGTGCGCACGCACCAGATCCAACAGTAAAGGGGTAGCAAGGGGAAAGTTGAAGATATATCTGGGGAGCAGGGAGGGTTGTTAAACTGTACCACAAGCTTCTTAAGAAGGAAGGAAGATATGGAGCACAGATGCCATGACTAAATTTATGTTGGTAATTTTGTGAAGATGGATTAGGTTGGCTGGAAAGAAGCTGAGGTTATTTATAGCCTCCATATCTAGAGTTAAGTGGGAGTCCAGGTGATATGCTTGTTGAGAGATGTGGAGTGGAAGAGTTAGAAAGATAGGGGAATCACTTAAATGGCTTTTCGGGTAAACAGGAGACAATGTTCACAGTGGGCACATGGTTCCAAGGTAGTGTTGAAAGCCCTGCTAAGACAAAGGCCAATTGCTATATATAGATGGCAGAATTTTTGGTATAAGCTAGATTTGTGTTTTTGCTATCTTGGAAGTAAAGTGGATATGCCAGAGGCAAGGCTATTGCAAATATTTGGGGGGGGGTGTAATTATTAGAACGGAAAATAATTTGTTTGCTTTGTTTGAGACAGAGTCTCCGTATGTAGCTCTGACTGGGCAAAAAACTCACTATTTAGACTAGGTTCACCTTAAACTTATTATGGTGACCCTCCTGCATCATCTTCTCAAGTGCTGAGATAATAAATATGTGACACCATGCCTGGCTAGAGATGGAAATAAAGAGAATTGACAGAGTGATTGAGAAACGATGAATGATCACAAGACAAATGAGTTAAATGACTTGGAAAAATAGCTATAGTCACAACAGAAAGCAGAGAGAGAACATTTGGTCAGAGAAGTGCAGCTCTAATCACTAAGGTTGCTACCACTCCAGACCATAAGGACAGAGACGGAAACTTTCTCTTCCGGGCCTGGCGCCACTCCAGGCCATATCATTAACAGGTTTTGCACTATGAAGTACAAGCTAGAGGACTAAATCCATACATAGACCATCTCTTCTCCTACTGCTGTCTATTCCACCAGCAGCCCCATAATAGAGGTTCTTAATGCATGCAAACCTATCAGTTTTAAAACAAATGAAACCAGAGAAAGAATTTTTAAAAGTTAAAAGGAAATCCACTTTTCCTTGACTGCCTCCTTGAGCCTACCTCCCTGAAATAACAAATGTTAAAAGTAAGGCACTTATACTCTCCCGCCTTAGTTCTCTTTTATATATGCAAAAGGGATATATGTATATTCTTATTTTATGCATTTCAGTAAAAAATAACCAGAGTGGGAACTGGTGGGCATACACCTTTAATCCCAGCACTTAGGAGTCAGACACAGACGTATCTCTGTAAGTTCAAAGCCAGTATGGTCTACATATACATAGTGAGTTTCTGCCTCAAAAAAAATCATAGAAAACACCCTCCAACTGTACACGCAGTTTTGTCATTTGGCCCTCAACACAGGCCCACAGAGAGAAACTAATATTCCATTAAGAAGGTCATATAATAAACAGCAAAACAGGACTTTAATACCACCACTTGGGAGAGAGAGGCAGATGAATCTCCGTGAGTTTAAGACCAGCCTGGTCTACAAAGTGAGTTCCAGGACAGGCTCCAGGTTCCAAAGATACACAGGGAAACCCTGTGCCGAAAAACCAAAAAGGGAAAGGAAAAAAATGCAAAGCAGGACTCAAGTCTGTGATTTGGTTTCTGACTTATAAACATCAGAAAGTCACTGAGCATTTTCCAATGTTTAAGATTCATTTTTGTTTATGGGTATTTTTGTGTATGTCTGCACACCAAAAAAGGGCTCCCGTAGTTGAGGTTGTGAGCCACTATGTGGGTGCTGGGAATTGAGGTCGCGACCTGCAAGAGCAGTCCGTGTCCTTAACTGACTTCCTCTAGCTCCTTCCCTGAGCATTTTAACAGATCTATCACTCATTTCTGATGACAGGATAGGAGTGATTTCTGCATAATCTCAGAGAGCTTCAGCAAGTGAATGGAAGAAATGACAGGGTCCTGATTATGAACTGCCACATAAGGTGGCGCTTGAGGCGGCAGTGGCAGCAGGTAGGGCTTGGAGGTGCCTGGTTTGGGAGAAAAGAAATGACCACAAATTATCATAGGGGATATGGAGGATGGAGCTACCCCCAGACTACACCCCTTTAGTTGCGTCAGGAAAACCAGCGTGGTTGGCGCTTCCAATTCTGGAACATTCCATACAGAAGAGCGGGCTTTTTCAGGAACAGGACAAACTATTACACTTGGGGGGGTACAACTTTTGAAACCTGTTTAGATTATTTATTTATGTATTTATTTATAGTTTTTTGTCTGTTTAACTTCTTTTTCTGTCTTCAAGGGATCTCAATACTAACAACAGCTGGTTCCCAATTGTCTCTGGCACAAACGGTGTGGGGGGGGCGCTCACCTCCCCCTGTCGGTTCTGGAAATTGGAACAGTCCAAGAGCAAACCTCGCGAAATGTCGGAACGAGACTTGTTCCTCGCGAGTCCTTTACTCTGGAGCCGTTTGCCTGAGGAGGAGGACTGCAATTTGGCATGTTCCGTCGCTGTCCGCTTTGGTTAGCAGGCTGGTCTTGTGGCAGGTGTGTTGGACTGGTAACTCCTCAGGCCACTAGTGGGAGTGGTGAGTCCAGGGAGGTTGCCCTAGCTAGATAGAAAGCCTTCCAAGGAGTCACTTTTAAATAAACTTGGCTGGTGGGTCGCAAGGCGAGCTAAGGTCTTGATAGGAGGCTTAAGGGGCGAGGTTGTGCTATCAAAGACCTACAGCAGACTGTTCTGTTCTTACAGGGCCCGCAAAGCCCCTAAGGCATTCAGCCATCAGCCATCATGAATCCCGAGGATCCCTCCAGCGGGTTCCGGCATGGCAAGGTGTTAAATGAGCAAATGTCCAAGCAACCAGAAGGCCCCGCGTTCTACCAAGAGAATCTGTCCCTGTCCTGGGAGGAGGTGGAAGAAAAGCTCCAAATCCTCCTGGAGGATAATGAGATGCCTAGCCAGGCTCAGGAAGCCTGTGCCTGGGGCGGCCTGGCCCCAGGTATTCGCTTCCCTTGGAGGAAAGGCCACTTGCAAAGGCACCAAAAGTGCAGTGGCTGCACGACTTCGCCTCCCCGCACCAGTCAGAGGCACATGCCTTGGCATCAGACCTGAAGAATCTCACAGACCAGCAAGAGATGGAGTGCAAGGAGGCGGCCTTCCATCTTCAACTGGCCTATACCAAACTGGTGGAGGTGCAGAGACAGCAGGACCTGATGAGACAGAAGCTCCTACAGGCAAGTAAGAGTACCTCCTAACCCAGTTTTAGCCCCACCCTATGCCACCCCTATGCCCATACCCCATTCTGGAATATGGCTCAACTCTTCCCACTTCTCTCTAGGAGCTGAGGGCCTTTCCAGTTGGAGAGATGCCAGTCGTGATGAGAGCCCCTGCTACTGCTGGAGGGGCAAAAGCAGAGACACAAAATGTAGGAGAGACAGAAGAGGTGACAGCTAGTGATAGAGCAGTGAGTGAGCCAGAAAAGGAGATAGCCGTGGCTGCCCCCAGGGAGCTGGAAGGCACAGGAGAGCTGGGAGGAAGTATCCCGGGTCATTTTTGAGTTGTGAGTTGGGAAGATTATAGATTGGGCTTGGGGGAGGAAGGTGGCAAATCTATTGAAACACATGTTCTGACTCTGGGTCTTTAGAGCTCAGGTCCACACCCTCCCCACAATCTGTTACAGTCCAACTCCCTGCCTCATTCACATACTCATACAAAAGCAAATTCCCAGTCACGTCCACCCCATCCCCGCCACCAAGCATTCTTAGAGAACCTCAGATGCCTCCCTACTTCATGGCTACTGAAATGAAAATGTCTGACACTGAGGGCCCGATAGTATACCTCCAAGAACCCTCGAAAGAGAGCCAAAATAGTGGAGCCCAACAGCAGAGATCTGGGTATTGGAACTGCTCTTGGTGTAAAACTGAATTTTTCACAGAGTGAAAACTGCTTCCACTGTGGGAGGCAAATACGGCTGCAGAGCCCTCAGTGAGTTCAGAAACATGATACAGAACAAAAAGTTACCATAGGGAAATTAGTTTTCAGAGATGGGAAAAGGAGAATGGAGTGGAGGGGTTCGTGGGAATGGGAAGGGGGAAATGTGGGATGGGTACAGATGATGTGGGAGGGACAAGTTTTGATGATTTTTTTGTATTCCAGATCATTAGCATTTGACACCCCAAAACTGCTTCACCTGTGTTGGGGGATGGGTTGCGTGGGGGGGGTGTTTGGGTGTGTGTATGCATGGCCCCTCCCTAGTGGCTGATGGGCCTAGACAGTTAAATATATAAAGACCCTACTCTTTCTACTTACCTAGGCTTTAGAAGATGGAGCCAGAGGTTATTTGACCCATTCTAAGTCAAAGATTTCAGGCTGGAGGATATGAAGGGGAAGATTCAACTGTCAGGATAGTTTTGGGTAAAGAACCAGTAGATCCCTGGAAGCCAGGGACAGGGTTATAGGCAGTGATTCTGGAGGTCACAGCCCATGGCTGGCCCTGGCTAAGGTAGGGAACAGAACTGGCTGCTTTCCAGTTTTAGCCAGGTACTAGAGCCTCCAGGAGCTGACAACTGTACAGAGGAGTTGATCAGCTGACTACAGAGAACTCAGCTACCTTTTATTTCTATGAAGTTGTGTTATGTAAGGTGCCCTTTTACCTCAATCCCTTCTCTTTAAGGTAAGTAGGTGCCTGTTCTCAGCAAGTAGATTATTCTCGTGTCAGGCACTTTTTCTTTCATATTTTGACTTTTCTTTGATAAAAAAGGTCTCATGTAGCCTAGACTTGCCTCAAACTTACTAGTAACTGAGGATGACTGACTCCAGATCCTCCTGCCTCCACTTCTAAGCGTTGATATTACCACGTCTGGCTCAGAATAGTCGTTTCAAAACAATGCACCATTAAAGAAACTTAATGGAATTGGCAGGGAAGTTGAAGTGGAGAACAAGCAGTGAGGATTCCTTTATTCCAAGTCTCCAGGAATGAACTGGGTAGGATGCCTATGTTCTGAGGGAATTCTATTACAAGAAAAAGGTCAAGCCTCTGGCAGTCATTCCTAGGAATGAACTGGATAGGAGGCTCAAGTTCCGGAAGAGTAATATAAGAAATAAAACCATCCAATGAAGCCTGAGATGGCGTAACCTCAGGTTTATGCTTGACTCAAAATAACTTGGTGGAGATTTGCCACCCCTATGAGAATTCTGTAAGCCTATAGATTACGCCAGCACCAGATGCAAACAAGGACTTCTGTGACTGTACAGCCTCTTAAGAGAATGCTTCCATAGTCCCCAGTGGGCAGAACCATGGACAGGTCTGAACAGTACACTACTACTCCAAGGTGGTAAATCAGCAACTGATAAGGCACAGAGGGTTTGCCAGTCTACAGGAGCCAAGCACAGTGCTATCTGGTGGTATTTTCCCTTCCAGCTCAGCAGCCTGCTAAATGGGGGAGAATGAGGGCTTAAAAAACTCTTGGTGTATTCAAAAATATAAAGTACAACAGAACTTTATCCCAGTAGGAGAGGAATGGTGGAGGAAGGTGGAGGTCGGCGGGGTGAGGAGTAGGAGGGAGATCAGTCTATTTCTCCCCCTCTGTGGCTACAAAATGTGTTGAGAGGAACTATTTGTTTTAGTCCTCAGGCAGAAGGACTGTACCTGGACCAGACTTAGATACAACTGGAAGACTCCTGCCTAGCTCTAGAGACTGTGAACCTGGAGAATAAGAAGCTATTGTGTCATGGGACACCTGTAATAGCACAAATGTGACTTTGGGTTGTCTGTTGTTGGTGACGGTACAGTTATCTTCAGGACTGGAGGCCAGATCTCCACCCTGAAATTTTTTGAACATCTTTTGGGCTTGTTTATCTCCCTCTACTTAAGGGTTTCCTAACCTCATTGCACTTGACATCTTTTCTGTGAGGTAAGAGTTCTTGTGCACTGCAAGGCATTCAGCAGATTCCTAGCTTGTCTGCATGACCCATTCCCAACCCTTCAGTTTTGACCACCAAAACTGCCTCTGCATAGTGCCACATGTCCACTAGAGGGCAAAAACCCAACCTGAGTTGGGAACCTGTCACACAATGAAGTGCATTAGCCATGCGAACAGGTAAAGACAAGGACACAGAGGCTGAAGCTGGCTGAAAAATGTCCACTATGTCTGGTGCTTACTTTGGATCTTCAAGAAAACTCGAGGTGGTGTGACACCAAACTTCCAGGACTGAGGAGTGAAGGGAACTTCTACAACAGTGGTTCTCAGCCTTCCTAATGCTGAGACCCTTTAATATAGTCCTTCATGTTGTAGTGACCTCCAACCAGAAAATTATTGCTGTTGCTATTCTATAACCATAATTTTACTACTCTCATTAATTGTAATGTAAATATCTGTGCTTTCCAGTGGTCTTAGGTGACCACTGTAAAGGGGCCATTTGACCCTCCTAAAAGGGGCCGTGACCCACAGTTCGAGAGCCAGTTCTCTACAAGGACTCTAGGTTGTGAAGGGAAGAAGTCAAGTGAGATTCACAATTAAGAGAGAGTTATTTGTCACTTAGCCAACATGCTTGGGAAAAGATATTTGGGTAAACTATCTGACAAGCACTTAAACTCTAGTAAAGGCAGTGCTTTCATAGAGATTTCCTGAGATAAAACATTCCATCCTGCAGGAAAGTTCCTTGAGACTCAGATGTTTTAAAGGAAGACTCATTATTAGAAACTTGAGCTATTAAGGCAATAACAGAAAAAGCTTTAAATGCAAGAGAAAAAAATGATCTTGTATACTGGATGGCTGTATGGGAGGCATAGCCAATGGTATTAAAAGAAAAACAGAAACAGTACTATGAAAGCAATCATTTTTGTTTTATGTTAGAATAAAAGTTTTTCAAAGTTCTTAGGTATATATGTTACATAGAAATGTTAAAAACTTTATATTTTATCTTTACAAAATTTATATTTCAGTATGACTTGAAAAGGTATGGAAAGACATTCAGCAAAGTATCAGACAGGGAAATGAAGGCAGTGTGATATGGGCTATAAGACAGGGAAGTTTGAGTAAAAGGTTTTTCTTTATGTACCTATATTTTGAAAGTAATATGATGTTCATAAAAAATAAAGAAAACTCATTTCCCCACTCAAGTCTGGAAAGGCTATTTCTTCCTTGGGGATGGGAGAAAACGAGGACAGCAGACACTGGTTTCTGTAGCAAAGGGGTGGGATTCCAGGAGGTGGCCAGGCTACATATCTACACATATGTATGTATGTGAGCAATGTACCTGCAAATGAGAGAGGACAGAAGTTCAGGGCAGTGAGAAGCCATGTTCTGAACATCTTAGCAATAATAAAGCATAGAATAGGACATGGATGGAGAGAAAAGGATCTTCAAGCTGCATGGACCAGCATAGGACCAAACTGAAAGGAAACTTAGACAATAGGAGTCTATAGGAAATGGATTGCTCTTCTGGGACTCAAGAAGGGCACCTAATGCCACGGACCGGTCCTCACGGGACCCACGAACCGAGGGGAACCAGGGCGAA
>LOEQ01002583.1:107238-117350 GCA_001685075.1 Bramus lutescens
TTGAACTCAGGACCTCTGGAAGAGTAGTCAGTGCTCTTAACCTCTGAGCCATCTTTCCAGCCCAGGTGATGGGATCTCCAGCCAGGGTGGTGGTATCTTAACTCTAGTTTTCATGATTACACAGAAAGCTCTCAACTTTTGAACCATCTCATTGGTCCCCTTAATAAAATTCCTACAAAGCAAATAACTGAGATTCATGTAATGATAACCACAAATGCACTCAACATACCACATATAACTTAATTCTCTAACATCAGAGACTAAATTAAGTATTGTAATATATATATAAATAAATATATAAAATGCCATAAGCCATCCAAAAATAGTTTTTATTGATATGAGAGAAAGTTTGTGATATCTTATTTCAAGTAGCAGCTTTAATGGAGTATATACAGTATTATTTTACATTTGTGAAGCGTGTGTGTGTGTATTACAATACTATATTCCTAAATGGCAGTGGCGCCTAGAAAGCTAGGAATGTGTTACAAGTGACAATATGGGGTGTTGGATCTTTCTGTGGTCTGTGTTTCTGTGTTTATATATTAGCATCTCATTGCAATCTCTCAAAACCTTGATCATTATACAGTTGTAGAGGTATATATCTCCCAGCTAATATTTCATTTTATGTGGTTATAGTATATTAATACAATACAATGAATAAGAATAGGGATGAATTTCAGATTCTGTGAGAGACCAGAGAAAAAGATATTTATATTGTGAGGATGGTTCTCAAATGGCATCACAGAGATAGCCATCTATTCCATACATTTAAGCCCATGAAAAGATTTACAAAGAGATTTGGGTATCATCAACATAGCATTTGATCATAATTAAATGGTAATTGAAACCTTAAAAGCTAATGGATTTGTAAGGAAAACTGTGTGCCAGGAGAAGAGACTTTCATAATATTGAATCAGCAAGAACAGTATCATTAAGGAAATAGATCAAGGAATAGCTGCTCTCAATGTCAATAAAAGAAAGGAAAAGAAAAAGAAAGCAAAGAAAAAGAAAGCAAAGAAAAGAAAAGAAAAGCATATAGGTAATGGGAATTTTTATGAGAGACAAAACAAAGGGATTGCAGGTAAACACGGTCAGTAGGGACACATGCTATTGAGATACCAATAAGATGAAAGGGAAAGATGAAACAAAGGAGCATTTCTTATATTTAGCAACAAGGTCTTCTTTTGGTGACCTTGAAAAGAACACTTTCAATAATGTTAAGATGGGAGAAAACATTTCAGAGGCCTGCGGAGAAAGGACAGTTAAATACAGTGGTTGAAACACATATTTCATCTCTGCTTTCCTAAAATCCCACTGGAAGGAAAAATAATTAAAAATGGTCTAAACCCACAAAGACAAAGAGAATGAAAGAAATAGATGCCAGCAACTAAGAGATTGGTCAACAAATGTTTGGAACTAGAAAGGGACAGATGTACAGTAACCAACAACAGACCAGAGAAAGTTGGATTAGGAAGCCAACAGCAGCAAGCTGACTTAGTGACACAATGAAGAAAGTTTGAAAGAGCCATAGATCTACTCAGCCTGCCCTTTTCGAAGCCTGGCAGGAGATGTGAGGTTTACTTTGGCAGAGTTTTGACGTTTTACAAAAAAAGGGGTGTGGGATTTCTCAGTCTTATTCCCTGCTTGGCCCCTAGAATGCTGACAGCAGGGTCTATAAGCCTGCCCCACCCCATATAGCCTGCCCACCAAAAGGAGGAGGGTGCAGGATTCATTCCAAGGGAAACAGATCCAAAAGAAACACCTACAGTTACTGAAAGCTGAGATCCAACAATAAAAAGCTGGCACTCTGTTTTATAATCCTACAGCAAAGTTCACCAAGCAACAAATTGCCCCCACCCCCTCATAGCTTCCCAACATCCTTCAGAACTGAAACTTAAAGGGGAAGTCAAAAGTTTACCAGGTATTCAGGGAAGTAGTGAAAGTAATACCCGGTCCTAGCAGAGGCCTGAAACAATGAATCACAAAGAATTATCCTTCACACTGAGGTTTTTTTTTAAATGTGTTAGCCTATGTTTGGGGTGTAGGTTTCCATATGGTATTTTCTTACAGTAGATAGCAATCAATAGAGAGACCCACACAGTCAACATGCAAAGAATAAGAGACTACATAGTGCTCATCCCACTTAGGATGCCTGTATCATATTCCTCTCCTCCAGGCTCATGGATCTTCAAGGAAAAGGAGCGTACAAATCTTAGGAGTCAGAGGTAATGAAGGACTTCAAAGAGGCTGTTTTCTGGACACAACCAGGCTGTTATTGCACATATGAACTCACAATGCTGACAGCATGCACAAAACAGGTACTAGATCAATACAGACAAAATCATATTGCCAGAAACTGACACCCCTCTCTATCAAATGCTATCAAATGCAAATAGCTCCTCAGCTAGGGGTGGAACTCCATGCCCATCTTTCCTCCTCCATACTGAATTAATAGAATGTTTTAAAAAGGAAGGTCGCTTGTAAATAAAAGTTCAAATGCTGAAAGTTCAATTTTAATAGAACGATGAACAGAAGATTAGGAAAGAATTAATAAATTCATGCCTATATTCTTAGCACTGAGGAGGCTGAGGCAGTATTGTTCAGAGTTTGATGACAGTGTACATGACAGAGTAAATTCCATGTAAAAAACAGCTAAAATAATGAGACCCTGTCTCAAAGAGACAAAAAAATTGTATCCTTGCTCATGTCTAGAATTGTTTCTCTTGCTTATTTCCTGTAACAGTTTTAATGTTTCAGGTCTCACATTAAGATATTTGATCTATTTGGAGCTAATAATTGTGCAGGGTGAGAGGTGGGGGTCTAGCTTCATTCTTCTACAAGTGAATGCTCATTTTTTCCAATCACCAATTGTTGAAGAGACTACTTTCTCCCCTCCAATATGTATTCTTGGTATCTTTGTAAAAAAAAAAATCAGGTGGCGATAGCTGTGTGAGTTCACATGTACATTTTCTATTTAATTTTATCAATGTATGTTTCTGTCTTTGAATCAGGGATCATTTTAATTAGCTATTCTAGTTACTATGACTCTGTAGTACAACTTGACCAGTCACTAAAGAAATAACGTTAATGATGGATAAATGTGACCTCATGAAACTAAAAACATTATCTAGCAAAGGAAATAGTTGATTGAGTTGACAGCCAACAGAATAGGAAAAAAACCTTTGCTAGCTTTATATCTGCCAGAGGATTAATATCTAGACTATACAAAGAACACACCAAACAGCAATACATCAAGCAACGCAATCAATAAATGTGTTAATGACATGAATAGATCTCAAAAGATAAAAATGTGGGGGCTTGGGTGATAGCTCAGTTGGTAAAGTGCTTATTGGGGATGCATGAGGACCTGAGTTCAATCCTCAGAATCCATGTGAAAAATAGCGTGACATGGTAGGTTATACTTATAATTCCAGTGTTGGGAAGGCAGATTCGTAGATACCCAAGGCTCATTGTCCAGCTAGCCTATTTGGTGAATTCTACGCCAGTGAGAGAACATATCTCAAAAGACAAAATGGATGAAGACTGAGTAATGGCACCTAAGGTTGTCCCCTGCTCACCACATGCACACACATATAAATGTGCATGGGAAAACACATGTGCAACTTCATAACACATGCATGCATGCATACACACAGATCAAACCCCAAAATAGAAAGATAAAATGCAAGAGAACAACAATCATGAAAAAATGTTCAGGTTCAGTAACCATCAGAAAATGCAAATAAAACCTGCATTGTGATTACATCTTATCCAAGTCAGGGTGATAATCATTTAAAAAATAATAAATTCTGGCTAGGATATGGATAAAAGGAAACCCTTATATACTACTAGTGGGAATGTAAACTAGTTATGAAAATCAGTATGAAGGTTGTTCAAGAATGACAAATAGATCTACCATATGATCCACCTACAACATTCCTGGGTATTTACCCCAAAGACTCCAAGTCAACATATCACAGAGTTTCTTGTACATCAGTGTTTCATAATAGTCTAGTTATGGAACCAATCTAGGCGCCCAACAATAGGATAATGAAGAAAAATATGATATGTATGGACATGTGTGTATGTATTATATATATTATGTATGTATGTATTTGGGGGGCCAAAAAGAAGAATGAAGTTACTTTGTTTGTTGGAAAATGAATTCAACTACATATGTTCACATTAAGCAAATGAAACAAGTCTCAAAATGCATCATATGCTTTTCTCTCATTTGTAATTTCTAGATTTATATATAGATTCATAAAATCAGATACAAGATGAAAATAGGAGTGAAACTTTCAAGAACAAAAGAGACCAACAGAAGAGAACACTGAGAAAATGGAGGTATTAGGGCTCATGTGTGCTGTAGGAACTCCTTCAGCTAGTAGCCTTTAATATACCAGTGGCCTCTTATACTATAAATGCCAATGTAAAGCTCATGCTTGCATTCTCTCTCTCCCCCACTCCCCGCTTTGGGATTCGGTTTCTGTTCCCTGTTTGTGCAGAGGATTGTGATCTGTGAGTCTACCCCTAAATAAATAACCCTTTATTACACTCAATTCTAATATGAGATTATTTTTATAACTTTCATCTTCATCTGGTGCCCAACGTGGTCAACTACATCCACATAAAAACTGAGAGATCTTGTAAAGTAATTCTAGACATAAAAGAACAGAGTTGAGCATAGTTTCTTGGTAGCAGCATTTTCTCAGGTGGGCTCTGTTTGCTAGAGGCAAGCGCGTCTCATTTAAGAGAGGTGTCCTGACTCAGCTTTAGCTGCAAAAACCTTGTAGTTCTTTTAAGAGGCCCCGCCACCGAACACTTAAATCATGTTTATAACTAGCCAACAGCATGCTTCTTGGTGGTGGCAGGAACCTTGAAACTCTATGGAGTTGTGGCAATAAACATGGCTCCTTCCAGTACCTTGGCCATAAAGCTAGACTCTCAGAAAGCTAAGGAATAAGGTGGATCCAATCATCAAAGCCATGGCTTTAATCCTGGCCAGATCACTTAGCAAATTAAAGACTCATGTGGTCAGAAAAGGAGAGATATACAGTAAAGATAGATTCAGATGAAAAAAAAAACCTCTAAATGGTTTAGAGTATGTTTAAAAAATATACGTAGGCTTGGGAGAGAGAAGAAAAAGGACAGAGTACTTAAAAAAAGAAAGAAAGGATAGTTGGATATGGTAGCACATACCTTTAATACCAGTACTTGTGAGGCAGAGGCAGGTGGATCTCTGTGAGTTCAAGGACAGCTTTGTTCTACAGAGTGAGTTCCAGAACAGCCAAAGATACACAGAGAAACCCTGTCTCAAAAAAACCAAAAAATAAAAATAAAAGAAATAGATTTTTAAAATAAAGCCATGTAAAGATGGAAACTAGACAGAGAATCTGGATACTGTATGTTATTATGTTGTCTTTGAATTGTTTGACAGCTGAGGAAGGAGCAACAGCTGCCAAAAAGGCATTTGATTATAAATGCTGCTGGATTAAAACAACCTATATGTTTTGAATAATAGGACAGTGCTGTTTCTGGCAATATTATTTTGCTATATTTTACATTCTAACTATGTACAAGGTGTCATTTTTTTGTAAACAAGATTTAACATTTAATGAAAATAAGGACTGAGGAAATAGAAAGCAGTTGTCTTCAAAGAGAAGGGAAATACAATGACAACTACAGGGAATATGAGGTAGAAGAAAATTGCGTTTTTTTAAATTTTGGTTTTAGGCTATGGAGACATGAGTGGGCCTAAAAGTGGATGTGAAGCCAACAACTGTGTGGAAAATTGAAGCTATAAAACACAAGGATGCACATAGCCAAATCACAAATGAGGAGACAAGTCTTTTATTAGAACCAGAATGAAGATGGAAGTAAGGAATATGCACATAACTATGTCTAGAAATTTGATATGAGAAGTTAAACATTATCGTTTTATACTTACCATTATCTATATAATTTGGCAAGCATGAGCAGAAACACAGCAGTGTTGAAATTTAGGATGAGTACAATAAGATTTGAAATAGCATTGTGGAGCTGGATTGAAAAGGAAGCTGACCATAGCAACACAGAGTTAATACTGCACACTTAGTACTGTGATGCATATACTTGGTTGTGTGATTTTTCTCTACCAAAATTAAGAAAGTCAAATACCGGCATGAGAAAAGGTAGGCTGATTCAGGTTTGGGATTTTGTCAGACTGGGTGATGGGAAGGAGAATTGGGAAAAGAGAGTGAGTGACTGAAGTGATAAACCACAAAGCCCAAATAAGCTTAGAACAAAGTAGAGACAAGAGGTCGCTCATAGAAAATAGGAAAGTGTATATATGAGTCAAGACTTAGAGGTCTCAATAAAGTTGAATTTAAAAAGAGGTTATGGTTAGAAAATGTGATACTTTAGTTTATGATTGTGTGATTCTGAGTGATGAGGATGAGATGTGGTCCAGGACATGACTGGATGAAGTGAATCCAAGTTGGGAGTTTCTGGAGAAGGTATCAGAGAAGGTGAATGACTAGGTGGTTAGAGTATTACATGGGTTAGTTGTCTGAGTGAAGTGACCAAGATTGATGGCACTACCAATAGGAGGAAGATCGTGATTTTAAAAACCAGTCTTCAATGAATGAGAGGGAAATATGTAAAGGAGATCGCATTTGGCCTAATGGTCTACTGTAACCCCTTTGAAGGATTGGTGGCTGTACTGGACAATGATTTCCTTTAGGAGCATTGACTCTGGGCCAATAGATAGACTATTAATGATCCAAGAGTTCTCTGACAGTCTGGAACAATGTCCAGGACATTAATTTTCAAAGGACCAAATGATTAAACAAAAGCCCAAGAATTACTATTCTAAGGAATTTGTACAAAAGAGAAAACAAAATGCAAACATTAAAAACTGTATATACACCCATGCACATACAGACAACAATAAATGAACTCAGTGGTTTGGAAAAAAAGAGAACATATGAAGTGGGGAAGGAAAAGCAAGGTGGGGCTAGGAAAGGAATTGGAGTCAAGGAAGTAGGAGCGAATTTGATTTATTTTTTTAAAAGTACATAGGCTTAGGAAAGGCACATCCTATCAATGCAATCCAGAGTTTCTCTTCCATACACCATAACTATAACAGATTGCTCAAGACCTAGCAGGAAGCTTAAGGCAGTAGGTAGCCCTATACTTGGCTGTGTATTAAAAGAGCTGGTGGGGGGCTGGAGAGATGGCTCAGTGGTTAAGAGTACTGACTGTTCTCCCAGAGAACCCGGGTTCAATCCCCAGCACCCACATGGCAGCTTACAACTGTCTGAAGACCCAGTTGCAGGGGATCNNACACCAATGCACATAAAATAAAGTTAAATAAACCATAAAAATATTTAAAAAAAAAGATCTGGTGGGCAGCAAAGACAGAGGAAGGGGTCCAGATATCTGCAGGGTAATTTATCACTGAGGCTCAATAATTCACCAAGCTGGTAAAAATCTTCAGGTGGCAGCTACTGTACAATGGCTGAAGAGAATTAAGTGACTTTAAGCCAGCCCCTTTTCACAAGAGCAGGCGTTTCAAAAGAATATAAGGAGCATATATACCTTTCAGCGATATTTCTTGCAGATTGCAGAAACCGTGCTTGGTCATTTTCCTTCAGGATATGCTCAGCTTGGTTGATGAGGACTGTTGACCGTTCAAGACACTGGCGGCAATTAGCAACCTGCTGTGCCAATTTTCTCAGTTTCATAACCTTAAAAGATTGGGAAGAGAAAAGATGAGATACAACATACTGTGCTTAATTAAAAGCAATAAAATAACATGAAGGAGGTCTGCCCCAGTGATTCTAAAAGTAAGGGTTATTAATATCCTTTGGCCCCTGCATCAACTGTTCACCTTCTCATCCTGGCTGCTAAGCCTCTTGCCCAATCTATAACTTGATTACTTACTTCGCACTTATGCATTTCTCCATTATCTACCTCTTCTTCATATTAACAACATTGTTCTGATTGTAAAAGCAATGCATGCTTATTTTTAAAAAATAAATACAAATATAAAAAGAAATTCTACCACCTAGAGATCACCATTGTTACATTTTATTTTGGCAATATATTTTTGCATACATTTAATAAAACTCCCTCATTTTTATTTATGAGAAGCTATATTTACAAGCATATATTTCTCTAAGTATCTTTACACCTACTACAATGTATTCTTGGAAACTTCAGTTTATGTTAGCTGGAACTACCCAGCATGGCACAAAGTATTGTTCATCAAATGAGGTACTTTTAACTTTTCCCATTGTACCCACAGCATGGGCTTCCAATCACTATCATTTACCAGCAGGCTAACAAGTCTAAAAACATACAGAGGCTGCATGGAGACTCTCATCTGACCTCTTTAACCCTTACTCTTCAGTTCCCTGCATAGAAATCTGCAGTTCTTTGACTCTTTTCTCTCCCTTCATCTGTTATATCTAATAAAATAAATGATGCTGTTTTCTCTCTAGCAATTATTATGCTTTTCCTTTCCATATGTTCTATCACTAGTCTTGTTTACATCTTCTAGAACTCATACCAGAAATCATTGCATGTCTGCAAACTTGATTTCTTGGCATCAATATCATCATGTTTTGATCTACCATATTAGATTGAATCCTCCCTACAGAGTCACAATAGTTTCCCAGCACCTTTTGTAAGGCCCAAGCAGCCAAGATGGCAGTCACATTTCTTCTGTAATACCAACCCATGTTTCTAACATTATTTCTTTCTTTTTATTACCTTAAAATATGGAGGGTAAGGGGTTGGAAAGATGGCTTAGTGGTTAAGAAAAATGATTACTTTTCCAGAAGACCTGGGTTCTATTCTCAGCACCCACATGCTGGCCTACAACTGACCTTAACTCCAGTCCCAAGAGATCCAGTGACCTCTTTTGGCCTCCAATGACATTGTATGCACATGATACACAGACATACATCCAGGCAAAACACCCATACACACAAAATAAATGTTAAAAAAATCTAACTGAAAACATGCTAAAGCAAAATGCCTCAATCTTTAGAAAATGATCATCTGTGTGCGTGCTTGCACACATAACCAACATCCAGGCCAAAGTAGAGAATGTTTGCAGTACCCAGAGTTGCCATCACTTTTTATCAGACTCAGCAAACACTTCTTGGTGTTTTCTTTTCGATTGTCTGGTTCAATTTCAAACTGCCATTGTCAGGAACAAGCTGAAGTTTTGTCAAAGGTCAGCTGCACGTTGGCATCCCTGAAGCACTGGGGTTTACCTTTGTCTCTTTGATTTTGACAGCAATCATTTGCTTCCTCTGCTGGATGATCTCTACCAACTCGTCACATTCTTCCATAAGTTTTGCCTCATGCATAGCTGTATTCACCTGCCAAGAAAGGCCAAAGTATTAGAAAGGGATTATTGCTTTGGTCTCCTGCTGGATCTAAAAGGTTCATACCGATAGCTAAACATGCAACAACTTCTTCTACACCTCCCTCAATAAGATCCACTCCTAGAAGACGGGTAGAGATGATGACATTAATGATGCAAGGGTATTGAAGCACCACAGTTAGGAAGCTCTCCAGGCCTCTGGTAGGTCATGATGGTTAATGGAAGGCTGGACAGAAGGACAGATGAGATGGGGGCATGTCATTCCCACTACGCAAATCCCTTTACTCAAGTACCTGTCCTCCTGCTGTTCTTTCGAAAAGGATAGAAGATGCGTGTGTTTCAAGGGAAGAAGATCCTCTTCCACAGGCACAATGATATTAAGATTGCAATGCAGCAACGTATTTCTACTGGCTTAAAATGCTTTCCATTTTGCTCGTTCCCTTCTGATTTTAAATATGAGAATTGCAGATCTATTTTCACACGAAACATATGAATGTGTAGATACTTTTTCACATATCTGTCATAATGTTTTACTCATATTTCTTGGCTTAGAGAAAAAATTCTATCCAATATCTAAATACTTTTCCTATTTTGAGCTACTGTCTACATCAAAATATCTCTGCTGCACAGTCAAGATGGAGTTGAATCAACAGCCACTATTCATTGTCTTTCTGTGGACAGATCTCTTCTTCTCTTCCTCTCTATTACTATTGATAGTGGATGGAATGAAGTC
>LOEQ01002583.1:121302-133370 GCA_001685075.1 Bramus lutescens
AGCTCATTTAAAATGTAATGTATAATTAAGAAATATAAGTTAATAGATAATCATTTATAGTAGTCAAGATTCTTGTCATGTTATTTAGGTTTTCTAGATATATAGAGATAAATTTCAGTTAGACAGGTATTCTTCAAATCTTTCAAAGACTAACAGAATATGGCAGTTAAAATGTTTTAAAAACTTAGAACTTTTCATGGGTTAAGAAATGGGTTAATGTAAGATATAAGAGCTAGCCACTAAGAAGCATGAGCTAATAGGCCAAGCAGTGTTGTAATAATACAGTTTCTGTGTGATTACTTCAGTTCTGGGTGGCCAGGAATAAACAAGCAGCCTCTACCAACAACCATTAGTTCAGTTGGTCTAATAACAAACTTAAGGATGACTTAGGAAGTTATTGGATGTGAACAGAACATATATATCAAAGATTAGAAACCATTCCATGATGGTTAGTATTCATTGTCAACATGATTGGGTTTAAACTCATCCCTAGTGCAGGCAGCACCACACTATGGTCTGGGACCTTATATTGAATAAGAAAGAGAAAGTGAGCTGAACAGCATTCGTCTTTCTGTGCCTCTTGACTGCTGACCCGATGTGGCCATCTGGTTCACATTCCTACTGCCATTCCTTCTCTGCCACATAGACTATGTCCTTAAACTATCAACCAAAATGAACCCTTTTTTACTTCAATTGCTTTGTCAGGTGTTTGGTCACAGTAACAAGACAAATAACTACTACACTTCCCTTGTTCAAAACTCTCTGGTTAACCAACAAGTTCCTTGAGGAGAGATTTTCCACTTTGTGCCTTCCAAAGTACTTGGAACAATGCCTTGTAAAAATGAATACTTACAGAACATTTGTTGATAGAACTGGCTGAGTGAAATATAAAACAAGGAGGCCAAACTTCAGAAAATATGCCATAGTAAATATATTTTGTTGAAAAAACTTAGGTTGAAGTATAGAAGCTAGGATGGGAAGAGACTCGGAGCCATTACATCAGGGGAGNAGATAAAAAAAAAAAAACAAGAACAACTAGTAGAGCAGAAAGTTGGCTGAAGAGGCAACATTCCAAATCAAAGCTAAAGCAATGACATTAAAATGTTTCCATGTCAAGAAGCAGCCCAGAAGAGCAATGTCTTGAAATGTTTTCCAAACAGGAAAAACTCCAGGGAAAATCTGTCTTCATGATGTGAATAAAACAACTCAAATTACTTAGAAGGCATTTGAAAGCCCAATGTTTTGTTTGCAGTTTTATCTGAATATGCAGCAAGGTTATTTCAGTTATATAGGAACCCTTAGTTGAAAATAACTCAGGTTATCTCATTAAATGTCTTTGGTAGATTGGTTAGTATGTTGAAGACTCCAGCTCTTTGAACTTTGCTATTTGTTTTGAGTTAGTGGGCTTGGGTAAGGGATTTTATATAAAGTTTATGCTAGATTTTATGTATAAAAATTCATCCCCCTTAGAAGCCACAGAGACAGCTCTAGACTCGATCACCCTCGAGTGTCTGAGACCTGACTGAGCTTGGAAACCTGCAAGGGACTAAACTAGACCATCCGCATGTGGATGACAGTTGTGTAGCTTGGCCTGCTTGTGGGGCCCCTAGCAGTGTGTTCAGGACCTGTCCCGGATGTATGAGCTGGCTTTTTGGAAACCTATTCCCCATGCTAGATTGCCTCAACCAGCCTTGATGGAGGAGGAGGAGCTTGGTCTTGCCTCAATTTGCTATGCCATGGTTTGTTGATTCCGATGGGAGACCTGCTCCTTTCTGAATGGAGGAGGTGTGGATGGGGGTGTGTGGATGGGAGGTTGGAGAGGGAACAGTAAGAGAGGAAGGAGGGGAAACTGTGGTTGGTATGTCAAATAAATGAAAAAATTTCATAAGAAGAAAAAATATGAGACAATTTATTATCATGGAAAGAAAAAAATAATACTAGTGAGCTAAGAGACAAGGACAGAAGCAAGGCCATGCTCATTCTTCATAGAGGAATTTAAGGATTTTTATTTCTTCATGCTTTAGTTTGTCCTTAAATTCATAAATTTTTTTGGAACAAATGACATTTGTAGTGAATGAACAAAAAAGATGTAGATATGTTGATAGATATTTGATAGATTGATTTTTCCAAAGATCTGCTAATTTCACATACTAAATTGTCTTTAATGATCTTGAGAGCATGAAAAGAAATAAAAATATCAATTTGCTTAATTTGAAAAAAAAATCCACCTTAAAGATATCGTTGGGGCAATTCTGCCAACCTATTTGTGTGAATCCACCTACTTTAAAAAGATTCTGGGGGCAGTTTGTGATATTTAAAACAAAGGGTCCCAACTCACTCTTTCAAAGACTAAGCACTAGGTATACAGGCCATCATGGCAAGTTCCCAGATCTTCTTCTTGGTTCCATGCTGTTCTACTTTCCTCTCAATTGCAGCAAGAACTTGGACTTGCATGTTTTTACCAGCTGTACACCACTCATCGTTTTTGAGTAGTGAGGATTAAAACTAAGGCCTCATACATGCTAAGCAAACCCTCTACTGCTGAAAATTCCCCGGCTCTGAGACTGATTGTAAAGTAAGGTCTCATCTTGTCAAATGCCCACCCTTTTCTAGTGCAAATTCACAAATTCCTTTGCTGAGAGGATTTTGACTGGGNGGGGCACTGCAAAGAAACAAATATAATGGGGATGGTTACAAATGTCATGCATTACAAAGACCCTTTTTAGTGTAAATAGTTATTTTGGCAAGTACTTAAACTCTATATTGGAATGGAGGTGGGCTAGAACCCTAGCTCCTTTTAGAGATGCTGCATTAAACTCCTTTCCTTATTGCTACTACAACACACCTGACAAAAGCAACTTAAGGAAGAGCTTGCTTCACTCACTGTCCACGGGTACATCATGGCAGGCGAATCCTAGAAGGTAGCGTTTGAGACAGCTACTTGTGTTTCATCTTTGGAAAAATCAGTCTATCAAATATTTATCAACATATGCAAAGGATGGTATTGCTAGTGTTTAGCTGCCTTTCGCCTTTGCACTCACTCTAAGACTCCACACAGATGCCTTGCACAGTTCAAGGGGGATCTTCCCACCATAAATGAACTCACTCTAGATCATTCCTCCCAGGTATGCCCAGAGATATGTCTCCTCGCTGTTCTAAACCCTCTCAACTGACAATCAATAAACCATCACAAATGCATTTGACAATTTTAGGGGGAAATCCCTCATGTTCTCATTCTCCAAGTCTTTATTTTATTCCTGTGTTTAAAGTTCATCAGCCTTCTCTCTGTCCTGGTGAGAAATGTCCTCACCCACGCCTTCCCCTCCACTGCCATATTATCTATCAGTCCTGTAGAGAGTTGTGCAGGAGTTCAGAAGGTATTGAGATTTCTTGTTCAGCTGGAACAATCCCTATGTAGTGGCAAATTATCCCACATACCCAGACTCAAATGAATATCATTTTTTATGTCCGTGTTCTCCGCTTGACAAGTTAGTGCCAACCAAGAAGTCATCTACTTAAACAGATCATCATCTTCCTCCTGTAAATTTCTAAAATTCCAGCATTAAAGATCATTTGGAGAACTTTGTGCTTCAGCAAACAATGAGTGCCTGCCATTTACAAGGAGTGGAATGTAATGATGAAAAACATGACTTCTGCCTTTGAGGAACTCAATGTTTAGTAGAAGGAATGAAGTGTGAAGACCTAATTCTAATTTAAAGAACACTCAGTATAACGAAGTACAACAAAGTCCTAATGAGAACATACAAGGAAGCATCGGGTTTTGCCAGTGGAAAAAAAAGATCATCAAGGACGGTTATGATAGGTTTCCTGTCTCTGATCTGGCTTAGGCGAATAAGCAATAGTTGAGCTTGACAAAGTAGGGCTAAAGGGAGAGGAGTCCAGGCAGAGAATGATGTGAATAGAGTAAGCAAAACAGGAGGAGCAGTAGAGAATGTGCTGATGGAGCAGACCAGATTGCAGACGCAATGAAGTAAGGCTGGAAGTAGCGATGCAGGGGTCAGAAGACAGTCTTGTGGGTACACTGCTTGTTGTCCAGCATGAGGACCGGAGTTCAGATCGCTAACGTGCCTGCAAAAAGTCAGTTGTAGTGACAAGCACCTGTAACCCCACTGCAGTGGGGGAAAGGACAGACAGCGATCCTAGAGCTCACTGACCAACAGAAAGTCTAGCCAAACAGCAAGTTTCCGGTTCAGCAATGAGACCATGATCTCAAAAAGAAGGTGTCAAGGGATTGAAAGTGCACTCTAATGTTTTCTTCTGGCCTACACAGGCACATGCACATACAGGCACATGCTCCTGCACACATATGTATACACACACACACACACACACACAAAAACAAGGAGATTTCAAATCAGGCAAAGTGATTTGCACTTATACTTACAATGCTCAAGAGGCAGGAGGTTTCTGAGATCAACGCCACCATGAAGTACAAAGCAAGACGGTGTTTTATTAAAGAAAAAAAGAAATGGAGCTGGGGTAATGACTCTGTGGGCACAGTGCTTGCCATGCAAACATGAGTACCCCAACTAAGATTTATAGAACACGCATAAAAAAATGCATGGCAGTGTGCACCTTCACTGCCAGTGTTGAAGAAAATCAAGAAAGAAGATGGTGCCTAGAACTCACAGGCCTGCTTGTCCTGCTGAATTGCTGTTCCAGATTCAGTGAGACACCCTGTCTTAGAAAATAAGGCAGGGAGGAGTAGGAGGAATCATCCGATATTAGCCTCTTACCTCCACACGTGTACACACATGCACATGTACACACACATGCTTAGACACACAAAAAGGAAAAGCATAAAGGTTGCAGATATACTTTGCAAAGATGTGCTGCTATTTTGACTCAGGACCTTGGTGCTATAATAACACCCGAAGTTTTATAAACAGTACAGAAGGGAGAGAAAGCAGGCAGAGGAAGGGGGAGAGAAGGCCACAATCTCCGCACCTCCTGCTTTCCCATTACTGTTCTGTCCCACCTTCTCAAACTCCATAACATCAGAGAGAAGAGTCTGAGTTTGGAAGTCATTCAGTATGCAGTTGCTTTCTGGACGAGAGAGATGAGAAGGAAACGTGAGAGGTAAATTGGACAGCTGATGAATTACCAAGAAGCTGTTAAGAACAGATTTGCCATCTTACAAAGCTGCAAAAAAAATCATTGCTTTTTACAATGATGCTTTCAAGAAAATGCAATGTTTATGAAGCAGACATAGTACTGACTGTGGCAGCATCAAAGCCAAGGTGTTAAGCCAGATCATGCTTTAAGGACATACACAAACAGGCCCCATCATCAGCACTGGCACCTCCAGCGACAGCTGCTAGATTCAAATGAATACAGGGGAAAAAAGAAATCTTTTATGTTGTTTTCAAACCGCCACAACATTTCAAAGACACGACTGAAGCTTTAAATAAAAATAACTAAAGGAAGCAGGACGCTCTCCAATATGTCTACTTTGTTCCTTTAGATTTGGAGGAGGGTGGCCACCTCAAGAACTAAGGAATATATGAAACTATTAATATGATTTTTAGCTACCTGTACTTGGGTGACTACCACCTAGGAAGGGAAGCCAAGGGTTACTTGGGCAGAGTTAAGCAATTAACAGTCTCAGCTCCTAAGCTGTTTTCTCTGGAAAGGTAGGGGCATGAGAGATTAGGACGTGGATGGGGCATGGCTGCTGGAGCCAGACAAGTTGGCAATGGAAGCTACGCCATGTGTAGTGGTGTAAGAATGCTAATGAGTTGGGCACCAGTCAGATATTGACTAAGAGACAAATTTCCTGTCGGCTTGTGGTACACAGTCCTTAACACTTTCTGCTGCTTATCAGTCTCTAATTGCTTCATGTATTTTTAGGTTCTTTACTTCTCCCACTGGCCCTCTGCAGAAGGCATGAGCAGTCATTGCTCTTTCTGAAGAAGAAATTAGGAAACGCAGAGGCTGTACAACTTGCACAACGTCATATAGCTAGAGTCAAAACCAGGATTTTAAACTAGGCAGTCTGTTCCTGTCTATGATTTTAATCACCGTATGAGGGGGGGTGGAAGGGAGGGAGAGAGACAGACAGACAAGCAGGCAGGCAGGAGACAGAGGCAGAGAAAACAGGCTTCTCTTCCTCTTAGTATTTCCTCTCAAGACAATCACATTCTCTAAAATTATTCTCTTGGAATGATTTGTGTATGTGTTTTCTTAATTTTGTAGGAAAATATAACAAACATATGTAGAAACGTGAACGATGTACACATGCGTATTTTCACGTATGTGTCCCATGCTTATTTTTACCCTTGTCTAGCTAGGAAAAATCTCGACAGTATAGGGATGGGACAATTTGCTCCACATATCTGTCTTAAGAACGGCCTTTCTAACATAATTGCACATGGCAGTTCTGCGCTGGTTTTGGAGAACTTTTCCCTCCAGGGATCAGACCATCAACCTTTATAGCCTTCAGGTTTTCTAGTGTCTCCCTCAATATACCATTTTTATACAAGGCTTAGGACATGAAAGAAAAAGCAGGAAAGGTACATTTTCGGTTTGGCATCTAGCATTTTATGTACAGTTAAAATTTCTATATGAAATGAGGGAGGGACCTACTTTTAAAAAAGGAGTATCTTCAGAACCATGGGCAGATTAGCTATAAAATGGGTTGTCAAAACCCATAGATTTCTACTTCATTGCTTGCTAAAATATGAATCCTGGAAAGATGATGGAATTATCCAAAATTGTATTAGTAAAAAAATGACAGAGCCAGCCTAGAGCTAGGTCTTTGAACTCCTTTCCTGGTTGATATTCCTTCCCTTCTACTACCTGTCTACTACATAGCAATTGGCCATACACCAGTTAGGAGACACCAATGTCTCTAGCTCATACGTCTATGCATTTACTCTACAAATAGGAACACTTATGGAAGTGTGCACACACAACTTACATGAACTATTATAGTAGACCCAAACTGGAAACAACTGAAATAGTCCTTGCTAACAGCAAGGATAAGCAAACAGTGGAATATTCACACAATAGAATATCCTCCCAACTATATCAAATCATAGAAAAAAGCTATTGATACAAGTTGAATGGATCACAGAAACATTATGATGAGTGACATAGAAAATCTTATTTTAAATACTGTATGATTCCATTTACAAAACATTACAGAAACTACAAAATTATAATGATGAACAGACCACTGATTGTAAGGAAGGAGATGTGACTACATTACAAATTGGTAGCATATGGTGTTGACAAAATGACTCAATGGTTAAGAGTATTCATTGGCTGCTCTCGCAAAAGAGCTGAGTTTGGTTCCTAGCACCCACATCCACATATTCTTAACCATTTGTAATGTCAGATCCAGGGATTCCAACACTCTCTTCGGACTTCTGTGAGCATCAGACATGCAGGTAGTGCACAGACATACATGCACACAAAACAACAAGCACATAAATAAATAAACACGTCTACTTTTTAAAAAGAGGCAGCACAAGTGACTTTGAAGTGGAGATGATGAAACAATACTGTCCTAATTATGGTGGTGATTATAAGAATATATATGACAAAATAAACATGCTTCCCCCACAAATAAAAATTCAAACCAAGGAAGAAAACTCTCTAGAGTCCCCATAAGGATTTTGGCAGGTCTGGGGAGGCAACATTTCTGTAGTTTTCTGAAATTCTAACAATTACATATAACTGATAAAATAGTTGGATCCGATATAGTCTCAGTCTGTTTTTATATTTCTGCCTCCCCGCAAAAATCATCTTGTACCCCACTTAATAAGAATATTGGGTTTTTAATTTTATGTCCCCCTCCAATATGAATGCAAGCTCCTAAAGATGCTTCATTCACTACTGTACCCACAACATGTGCTTAACATATTGTAGGTGAGCTATAAATACCAGTTGAAAGGCTGGGCGGTGATGACACACGTCTTTTTAGGGTCGTGAGTCCTCCGTCTCCGTCTCCGTCTCCGTCCGTCTACTCTGAATCTGTTAAAAAAGAATCAATGAATATGGGTGTGCTTGCCCTAAAATCAAGGTATAATGGAAAAGTCTACACAGCTAACTTTCCACACCCATAAGTTTTGTACCTGTGGATTTATATTTATATATCCCATATTTATAATATTGGAGCCATGCTTTGTTCAACGGCATGGGAGGCCTGGCCCTTTCTGAATGAAGGAGGGCGGTAGATGGGAAGAGGGGACCAGAAGGAGGGGTAATGGACTGGAAAAGGGAAAATATCTGAACAAATTTGATTCTGGATTGAGTCTGTACAGATATTTGATCTTATTACCAAGCAATATAGTACAACAACTATTTATATAGCATCCACACTGTGCTATTCTAAGTAATCTACCAATATTTAAAGTAGAAGGAAGGCTATATTTAGATAGTATGAAAATACTAAACCATGCTATGCCAAGGAGTTGAGCATCTGCAAAGTTTGGTATCTGAGCCAATCCTCCATGGATATCGAGGGAGAACTGTGCTGTATTCTATTTCTTCACTACGAGACAAATAGCTCTTCCATTTCTTTTTACACAATTGCTCAAATTTGTTTTCTTTCATCTGTTTTGTCATCCCAAACAATAGTTTACCGAAATATGAAAAATTGGAGAAATGTCTGAATAACTACATAGGTCCTAGGAGACCATATATTTTAAAATATTTCCTTTCTTTATGTTGAAAGAAATTACCTGGGTATTGGCTAATCCTGCTGGGGCATTAAAAGTTGTACTTCTACGAGCTAGCCACCAGAGGGAACTATTTACTTATCATTTCTCCACATAACCAGTACCTGATGGGAGCAGATGCAGAGACCCACAGCCAAACAATAGGCAAAGAGAGAGCCCAGGTTGGAGATCTCCATAGGGTCCCTCTCCTCGGAGCTCGGAGAACCCCGCCAAAGATGGGAAGGAGAAAATGTGTGAGCCAGAGGGGTATAGAAGGACAAGGGACCAAGGTCACAAGTAATCAACTAAGCAGGGCTCACAGGGTCTGTCTTTGTGAAGCGGCAATCTCGGAGTCTTCATGGGTCTATGCTAGGTCCTTTGCGTGTATGTTATGGGTGTTAGCTTGGGATTTTTGTGGGACTCCTAACATTGAGAGTGGGGCCCGTCTCTGACTCTATTGCCTGCTCTCTTCCTCCTGCTGGACTGTCTAACCTAGCCCTCATGTAAGGGTTTGTGCCTGGTGTGGTATCTCGTTGTGTTATGTTCAGTCAATGTCACTGGGAGGCCTGCTCTTTTCTGAGGGGAGATGGGGCGAGGAAGTGGAGCTGGGGGAGAAGGGAGGGGAGGGGGGCTGGGAAAAGTGGAGGGAGGGGGAGCTATGGTCAGGATGTATTGTATGAGAGAAGGAATTATGAACGTTTTAAAGCAATACAGGATAGCTTACTCTTAAGAGTTTTGTCTGGTGGGAAAAAATGAGTACACAGAAGACCTGAGCTGAAGTATGTTTAGGGTGCTCCTAGGCACAGAGAAGGAAGGCACCTAAACTAGGAAGATGCACCAGGCGGGGGGAATGGCTTCCTGCGGGGAGAAATACACTTGAGCAGAGCTTTATGGGACAAAATATCAGCCAGAAGAAAAGAAAAACAGTTTACCTCCTGTGGGGACAAGTTCTATGCCCTTCAAGTGCCTGGCCAAAGGTAAATATATGCTTAAGTACGTGTGAAATTGGTGAACAAAACACAAAGTGCAGATGCTAAAAGAACAAACTAGAAACATAAATTAGGGAAACAAGGTCTCGATCATGATGGGTCTTAGAAGTGATTCTTTGAGAACTAGTGGATTTCAGATGACAAAAACCAAAATCCTTGTTTCAGGTTCAGAACAGGCTGATGATCAGTAGGGGAAAAAAACAAGCAGAAAAATGAAATTAGCTAAAGCAGAGAGCGTATTCCCCCAAGCTCCATGGGTCAGTCAGGTCAGGAGTAAAGAGAGAAGATACAGAAATACCAGAACAGAGCCCCAAGGACAAGAACCTGACAAGTTATGTTTGAGCACATCACGGAGACAAGAAGTCTCAAAATAGTCTCCAAGTCTGTGACAAAAGACAAATATGCCTTGAGGATATATTTGCAAAGGTCTTAGCTACTTCATATGGCAGGAAACACTAGTGCACTTGATGGTGAAGGGTTAAGAAAAAGAGAGAATCAGATCTATGTTAATTAATTAATTATACTAATTAATCTATATATTGATGTCTGTCCATAAGTACATACATACATATGTGCACATCGTCCAGAACATGTTTTAAATGCAAATCTCTAAGGGCAATGTAAAGAAGGGTTCCCTGTAACTCACTGGGTGACAAACTAAAAAACAAAATTCAATTAAACTTTGAAATGGATTTTTAAAAACATATTGCTAGGAAAGCCTCCTTAACAAAAAGTGGCCTCAGCTTCCTCTCCTCTATAGGGGATAATACTTATACCTAGTCTCAGAGGGTTCGTATATGCTTATTAAAAGATGTAACTAAACTATCTTATACATTTTCTACTGTGTTTTCTTTTGCTTTGTCTTGTCTTACCACTGCGACAATGATGAAGACAGCTGTGGCTCCTACTGCTATAGAATTTACAGCATCTGCGGAAACAGGCAAGTACTGTTTTATCGTCTGAATTACTTTTATTCGGTTTAAAAATACAATCTGCTTTGTTTCCTGGAACATACTGGGCCATCATGATTTGTTTTTCCTTGAGATTCCTTAGGTCCCTTCTCATACTCTTCCTTCTATATCTACACCACTCAATCTCATTCTCAAATCAGTGACCTCCAAACTATAGGACAGGGATAGCTCTGCCTCTAAAAGTAAGACAGACTCTCTCCCTAATGCCACACTACCATACTTCCTATCATCATTCAGAACAAAAGGTCAATGCCAAGAGGGATTGACTCTCTCCCTACTAGGAACCACACCATTACCTACTTAATGTCATCATTCAGAGCAAAAGGGCTATGCCAGGAGGAAGGTCAATGACTTATTTCTGACAGAACACCAATTACATTTCATATGGTTATCTAGAAAGGAATTTGGCTGGCCCAAACTTGTTTTTCTGCTCTGGGCTACCCCATAATTAACAAAATCCCCAGGCTCTGAGGCCAAAAGGTATTAGCTGGAGTCTAGAAGAAATAGGTGTCAAAGAAGGAAAGGTAACTAATGTATTCTCTTACAAAAAAAATATAACACTGTAATTGCATTCAGCTTTAGTCTCTTCTATAGTGCTCCTGGAGGGAGGGGATTCCATCTGTTCTGTGCTCTGAGCTTCAAGTAGAGTACATCTCTATATACAGGAGGCTCATTAAAATACTTAGTAACACATCAATGAATGTATATCTTCCCCCATTCAATCGCCATTCTATGTAGCATAGCAGGGAATCCATTTATTAGCTTGCCTGGCATTGGGGTAGGAAGGAGGATTGATTATCAAAATCACAGCAACTCTGGTACTATAAAAGTGTTAATGGAGTCACAGGGTAACATAGGCTTACCCAGGGACCCCAAGGGGTGTTGCCTTGTTGTGTCCATATATATGAATCTGTGTGTATAATGCCCATATTACATACCTCTCTCAACCATCAGTAGGACAAGGCAAGTCAACCTGTGTTTCCAACCCCAATAGTTGCTAAATAAAAGCCTCCCTTTATAGAGCTGCTTTCGTACACAACTTTGCCTTAGTGACATCCTTAACCTTATACATCTGTATCTATGTAGTGGCAGCATGGGGAGAATAACAGTGCTGGAGAGTTATCATGGAGATATTTCATGTCTGTACTTATCTTCCCAATACTCATGAGGTATATGGAGCAGATAATAATGTCTGCATTTTATGGATGATAAAACCAAGATTCAAAGGAGTAAGGAGAACTATCAAAATCACATGAGCTAGCAAGTGTTGGTTCCAGCACAAGCTGGGCTGCCTAACTCTGAAGCAGGTATTTATGCTATGTATGTTCCCTTTCTGTCTTTTTTCTTTCTCTCTCTCTTTTCTTTCTCTTTCTTTCTTTCTTTCTTTCTTTCTTTCTTTCTTTCTTTCTTTCTTTCTTTCTTTC